>BJBW01004896.1:138637-166992 GCA_004320125.1 Scolopax mira
GGGTCTCTTCCAACCTAGACAATTCTATGATTCTATGGTATTCTTAAAATTATGTTCTTAGGCAACTGCAGTCTGAAGCATGTTGAGAATGAAATAGCAACAGGAAGAGAGGAGGGCTCTTTGCAGCCTCATTCTCTACCACACAGTGACCTGCAGAGATAAAACACTTAAAGATCACCTCTCTTAGTCACCTACTTCAGTGATCATGCAGTTATTACCATTGCATACAAGGATCTGTAGTCAGAAGCAACTTCACAGGACAGAAAACACT
The DNA here is from genome assembly GCA_004320125.1 of Scolopax mira. NCBI lineage: Eukaryota > Metazoa > Chordata > Aves > Charadriiformes > Scolopacidae > Scolopax > Scolopax mira. The sequence goes on from BJBW01004896.1 coordinate 138,909, forward strand.
AATGTGTGAGAGAAAAAACAAGTTTAGAACACGTGCCTATAACTGTAACTCCATAGGAAGTGGAAAAGTGATACAGAAAACACCTTTTTTCATGGATGATACTCAAACTGTAACTACAGGGTATATTGCTTTAAATGTGCAGTGGTATCCATAATCATTCTTCTGCATACTTTAGTCACAGCCTATTTACAGAACAACAGGCATTTAGCAGTCTACTTTCCAGCTTCTGGGGTAATGAAGAAGAGAAGACATCTACAAAAACAGAGCTGTGTGTATTTGTGTTTGCTCACTTGCATATGCAAATTACTAGCAAATTTGAGAAATAGCTACTATAAGTTTAGCATTTATAATTAGAAATTATAAATTTCTGCAAAGAAAGAATGCAGGCTGCAACCCTTGAAGATCCTGTGGACAGCAAACTGATGACATCATGCAGTTTCTAGAGTGGAATGCCAGCTTTTTGCTGCAGCTTCTTCTATACAAAGAAAAGTATGGCACGTGAACTACAACTCAAGAGTCAACAACAAATATGAACGACAATGGAATTTAAAAGCTTACAACTCTTCCTTAATCAGAGAAGCCATGAGGAAATACTTATGAAAAATAAATAATCCATGGGAAATCTATTACATGATTTGAAATCAATATGCAAAAAAAATTTAGAAAGAATGACTGTTTAGTGCTACAGAATCACTACAGCCCTTTATTTCTATCAGGCAACATATGTAATGTATTAAGAGAGAATTCAATGAAATAATCATAATTTTTTTATTTTTCTCATTTTTTATTTAATCAAACTGCAGGAAGTTTCTGTAACCAATGTTATCATGGCGGAACAGCATGTCACAAGAACTACATGTCAATGAGGTACTTATTTTATCTATCCAGGATAAAACAATTCTCTTATAACGTATCTAAGCACCAAAAAGAAAAAAAAATTTCCTTTCCCCTTGAGAGAAACATCAAGATCATACACAGCTCAAGCCAACTTTCACCTTGCGAAAAAAAGTTACAAAAAGAATGACAGGAAATGACTAGAGCTTCTTATCTATCAGAGATCCAGCTGGTTGCCCTGGTCAGCAAGGAAGAACAATACAGGCAAACACAGCCTTGAGACAGCAAGTCTCAAGTTAAGCCAATAATCAAGACTACAGCTACCTTTCCCAGGTCAAAGCCCTCAAGGGAGAACCACAGCACTGTCTTCCTATCAAAAATTAAATGGCCAGAGTTGGAGAATTTGCATACTACAGTTAATTTAGTTCAGCATATCCAGACACATAACACTTTTCCTACACAAATAACTCCTTTAATAATTATTCACTGTGTAAACCAGCCTCTTTCTCAAGCCAGTCAACCTAGCTACGTTCCCGAATGTCGTAACAGTGTGAAGTGTGAGATTGAAACAGCACAGCAATTGCAACCCTCACAAGAAAAGGAAACAATTTCTTTTATACCTCTGTACATTAGGGTATAGCAAATCTTGTGCAACAGGAATAATGTTCATGGCATTGGCATATACTAAATAAACAGCTTTTGCAGTTGCTGAATACCTCCACTTCACTTTGGCATTTAATCAGCCACAAAAGCAGTTTATTGCGCAGTATACTCTGCTACCATGAACATTATCAATTCAGCAAATATTAAAAAATATCATGCAGGTGTCACAGAAATGGGTACTTTAAAAATTATCGACAGCTTTACACTTTCTGTTGCACAAAAGAAAGCAAGCTAAATGTTATGGAGAGATACCGGTTCATTCTGATTAAAATTAAATGGTAAGGGAGCACATACACACCAGAAGTGTTTATGCCAAGAGTGACTTGCTGTGCTGATATTTTCCTCCTTGCAGAGTGAAAGCTTTGCTCTATGAAAATAAGCTGTATACTCAAGTGAGTACTAACCTGGAGCACCTTGAATTCTCCACATCTTCAAATCATTTATATCGATTCTACGACTAAATAAAGGAATGGAAATATGTTTCTCTTTTTTTTTGTAAATTCTCTCTATTTTCAATAGAAGTAAATATTTGCACTCATGGTTTAGGGATTGGTTGCACTGACAGCTGAAAACCTCTATTGATTTGCAGCCGTGGCTTGTTAAAAGAGCCTCTCACTAATCTTTCCCAGTGCCCTTCCAATGCTTTCCATTCTAAGCTGGGAGGACAAGTCTCTCTAGGGCAAGAGGTAATTAAAATCTCCCTCCCAAAGAGACAGTTTGTTTTCCAGTCTCTCCTTAAGAGTTGCCATCATAGACACCGAGTAAGACGAGAGCATTATACAGCACAAACAGATTCCATAAATTTGATTTGAACACTACATAGGTAATATATGCACTGCAGGTATGGGGAGCTTGATCTGCTCAAGGGTGAATGTACACTATTCCAGGACTCTTGTCAGAGTTTGAAAGCCCCACTGTAAAGCAATCCCAAACCAGATCCATTCTATTTCCACACAGGAAAACTTTTCAAGCACCAAGTGGCAATCCTTGCACAACACTTGACAGCAGTTCTGCCTGTGCAGAGCTTCTGTGGGTGAAGGGACATAAGGGGTTTTTGCAGAGCAGCTATTCAGATCAAAACCCTAGTTTCAAAGAGCAGGGCAAACACCCCAAATGTTTTTAAACCAGATGGTACCTTGTTCTTGTATTCTCCTAGCACAGAACATTCACACAGGCCACAAGACAACCTCAGTGCGACAGCACAGCCCACTGGGTGGTTTCAGAGTCCTACTACTCTGATGTGAACTTGCCCTAAAATTGCAGAGAAGGAAACACCACCATCTAACCTATTTGGCAGACCTCTAAGAAGATCAACAACAGATGAAATCCCAGTCCCTTCCTCTGGTGCTCCTATCTGCAAACAATCAGAAGGTGAGAAAACTACTAGGTGTAGCAAGCCTTGTCCATAATTTCTTCAGTGATACATGTAATGAGCTCTTCTGCACCTACAACTTTACTTCATTTTTTAAAGATATAATAAATAATAATTTAAAAAATAATGATAAATTTAAAAAAATCTCTTGCTGTCTTGGACAAGTAAGAGAAATTTTAATATTTCTAAGTCATCTTAGAAATCAGAAGCAGAGTAATGGCTGAGATATGGAACACCCTCTGCACGGTACACTGAACTGTACTAAGTATTCCCAACTCTCCTCCAATTATGATGACTATCAATTTAAACAACACGAAGTAAAATAAAATACTAGATAAATTAGAAGATTTTATGTCCCTATCAGTAAAGGATACCAATACTCTGTACAATGAGAGAGAGAATTTTTGCTGAAGGACAGATACTCAAAATCGAGTACATTAGGAAAGGCCTGTACAAAAGTCACTTTTCTAAATTAAATGCTGCCACCTTTAATTATTTTGAACCTATACATTTAAAATCAAGAAAAATGACTAGTAAAGCTGAGTCATGGAAATAAAAATATCCAGGCTTCAATATCTTGGACAGTAATTAGTCTTAACAGACCAAACAAATATGTGTCTCCAGGTGGAAAACAACAAGCGTGAGACTAAAAGAGCAGCAGTGACACAAAATATGACCACCACTCATACAGAAGGTCATACAATGTAGACATTAAAGAGCTTTGAATGTTAATGATAGACTGGGGAAGAAGAAGGGAAAAAAGCATTTGAGCACTTCAGCAGGAAAGGAAAAAACTGTTGTATATTGTTATATTGAAATTAAATTATTACAGAGTGAAGATTGATTTCAGGACAAATAAATGATCAAATGATTTCACGTACTGGTAAATTACTTAGTCTTGGAGCTTAGAAAAAAGTCAAAATTACAACTAAGCATACATCTCTGATGTCAAGAAAGGAGATCTAGTAAAGAATGACAAAATCTCTGATAACTCACAGGCTTTAAAATAAGGTTTGGGTGTTGACTGCACTTGGAGAAAGAAACAATATGGGTAAGATATAAAATTACTATTGCTGTTACCACATTAACTGAAGCAGTAAAGGTTGCAGTGACTTCTTTGTGCTCAGTTGAAGGCAATGTGTAAAAGCTCATGCAATAAAATGTGGACATGTGTGTAAGCATACCATTGAACTAGGGCTACTGTTTACTCAGAATTGCTGCTTCTGGTAAATCCATGAAAAATGCTTTACTATAAATCATGGGGGATAGTAAGATATATCTAGAGAAGCACAGAGGGCAGAGTCCTGGAAATAGATAGCCCAAATCTTCAATAAGCAGTCTGGAAATTCATCACAATTACTAGTGGTCAATCATTATTAATTCTTATAGTAACCATTGTATCCATACTGAACTCATTTGCTATTAATTTAGAGGTAAAAAGCAATTCCTTAGAAATTAAAACATAATTTTAAAATCTCGGGGGTTTTTGTCTAATGGTGAATAGCTTTTTTCATAGCTTAAAATTATGTGTGAATAAAGGAAAAAAAATCAGCATTGGTTTACTTCTTAAATTCAGACCCTCAAACTATCTAGACTGCATTGGTAGCACCACTCTGTTTACCTTTTGAAAATACAATGTATACCAAAAATAATAAATCTAACAGATGAACTTCAATCTTATGCAAATGTCCTTTGTTTTGTGCTCTGGTGAGCAAGCTACTGTACCAATACTTTTGGCATTAGTACAAGACTGAATCCATGGAAGCATGTGTGTATTTACACAAAAGAGGCTTCTAAGCTACAAAAATCCCTCTTGTTTGGTTACACTAATTTCCCTTGAATGAAGTTTGTATGCAAGCCAAAACAATGGTAGTTATCCTGTCCTCTAGAGTTCATTCCCAACAGAACGATGTGAATAATTGAAACTTCCTAGGTAGTCTTGTAAGGCTCTTCCTTTGTAAATCAGGAGAACAACAATGCTTTCTTTTTTTTCTTTTTTTTTTTAATTAGCTATTTTTAAAAAAAAGCTGATAATTATATACAAGATTTAATTACAGAAAAAAATCTTTTTACTTCCTGGTATCTTAATGCAGATTTTAAATTTTGGATAAGATAGTAAGTTATTTTCTGATCAGATTAGGGATTTAAAAATAATCATTCAAGTTTAATATTGAAAATACATCTAGTGTGTAATGAAGAAAATGAACTGGAATATCATGCCAAAGGCTCATGTAGAGCAAAAAAATGGAAAGGTATCTAATGCTTTTGAGCCAAAGGACAGACACTAATTATTCGACTACCCCTGCAGCAATGAAATCTATTGCCTCAGCCAGTAGATGACTCTAAAATACACAGATGCTACAAGAAAAACATGTTAAAGCCAGGAGGCAATAAGAATTATTCCTACCTTAACAGAATATGGTCCCAAGATTTCTGCATCAGGTGGCTGAACACCAGCAGGTCTTGATGGTCTAGTGGTAACTTCTGACCACGCACTGTTGTTTGTGCCTCCCTGAAGAGTGCTCATCAGCATTCTGTATTCAAATTTCTGCCAAGGGCTCAGAGCAGTACTCTGGTCAATGTAGCTCATGGACTGATTGAAAGGAAGAGTCACCACCGTTGATATTTGTTCTGTCCCTTTTACCCTTCTTTCTATTGTAACATTTTCCACCAAACCATTTGAGCGAGCAGGTGGCTGCCAGGATACGACCACAGAAGTTGGAGTATCAGAATACAGCTCTGGAGCAGGAATATCCTCAGGTGCATCTGGAAGAGTCTTTATTTCTAGGGTCTTGGGTGAAAGAGAGCATCCTTTAGAAGTGCATCCTTCTACCTGAAACACATAGACAGTGTAAGGATGCAAGTCTTCTACAGTGCAATTAGATCTAGTCCCTAGCACTGTAGCATGCAGTTGGCCATTTTGGAAAATATTATAATGCGTGATAATGCCATTTGGCTTTAAAGGAGGCTGCCAGGTGATGCTTGCTGCCCTTGACGTAACATTCAAAAGAAGTGGTGGATCTAAAGGTCCAGGTCCTGTAACAGAAAAAAAAAAAAAAAAAAAAAAGGAAAGGAAGATTACTTGTAGTCTGAGATTTGTAAAAGTCACCAATAGCAAGCACTACTCATCAAATGAGTCTCAAAACAACAGAAGTTCAAATCTACTCATTGGCCTATTTCTTCAGAAACCGTAGGCCCAGCTATTCAAGGGATGAATATCCCACTCTTCTCAAAGGCAAGCTGCTCTGCAGGTACACCTTCCCTCCTCCCAACCTTCCTCCCTCCTCCTGTGCATCTTTTTTCCTCTATCGATGCTGTTAGCATGTGGAGAAACTGTATGACTAAGTATCAATAGAGATCTGCAGTTCTAGCTTTTGTTGATATTTTTCTAGAACGCTAGCTCCTAATTGCAACCAACAGCACAGGCATAACAAAGCTGCATGTTTTACAGCTCAGTAAGCTCCTACTGCATCTCTCATTATATATTCAATATTTTACTTCATTCTATTTATAATTCTAATCCATTTTTTGCAATTTATCTACTCCCTGTTAATATTATAGGCGATTTTTTACTGCAACTGTGACAGAAGCTGCCGATTTAGCTCTTTCACCTACTGATAAATAAACAATGCACAGATCTGACCTTTAGGTTAACAGGTTTTATGCTTGCTCCACTCAGCACTCTAACTGATTCAATTATCATAAAGGTTCAGGAGCTTCCATGAATACTGAAAAAGACCGACCATATGCCTGCATAGGTGTTGTGGAACAGCAAATACTCTGCAGCCCTCCAGAGAAATTCCTTAATTGTAAATAATTTCACCATGCGACACAATCAAGTCACCTTGAATGCAAAACCCTCAGCCTGTGGAGGCAAAGTGTTATTTAAGCTTTACTGGGCTGTGTTAAATTCTGCAATTTGAAGGGCTGTTAAGTTTTTCAATTGAAATTTCATTTAAAATGCAGGTGCTTTTTATTATATTGAGGCTTTACTGCTCTCTAGGTACAAGCAAGAACATGGTGCAATAACACAAATCTGGCTCAATCACTGATCAGTAACAGCTGTAATTCCAGAACATTTAGCATTCTTATAAACCACGTCCTGAAATCTATAAATTGCTACAGCAGATCAAGAAAATAGTATATTCCCTCCTATTCTGCCCATAGCAATTTTGACATTTATGAGATTTTTCTGTGAACATTACATTTTATTGAAATCTTAAAAAAAGATATACTTGGGTTTAGTAATTGTTTAAAATAGCTTTATATTTGGGGATTTGGGGGAGGGAGGGGGGCTAAGTTTCAGATGCTACGGGGTTGAAAATTTAAAATTCATTAGTGATTGTGGGTGTGCTAAGACTCCAGGACACATGACATACAGCATATGCTGAATTCCATGGTAGTCAACAACACCATCATTTAATTACTAGTGAAGCAGTATGCTGCCCAAACCACAAGGAACAGTATCTCCATAGGAAAAATAATTTATTTCATTAGAAGTTAAATAATTTCTGATAATTTTTAAATTAAAAGAGAAAGGGGGGGGGGGGGGGGGGGGGGGAAGGAACCCTAGAAAACAAATCCAGCACGATGAGTGTCTCCTCCTATAATTAAGAATGACAGCTGACACAGTCAGAAGTCCCAATTTTCCTCTTACATACAGAGAAGTAAATCATTATTATTCCACTGATGTCTGTGGAAACAGTGATGTAAAATTGGGATAGTAAGCTTTTGCTTTTTTTTTTTCTTTTAAATTTGAAAAAGTAACATTTTTTTTCTTTCATTATATGATGCATCACAAAGCAACTCTATAAAACTAATTCATAACACATATCCTGTTCTACTCATAGTAATAATAAGGATGGAGTTCTATACTTTATGTTTGTGCACTCTAGGATTAATTTAGATCTCTGAATTTACAAGTATAAAAGATGATCTGCTGTAAAGAGCAATTCAATTCTATTTGCATGTACTCTTGGGCAAAATCAATTAGGTCATAAACTGGAAAAAAATTTAGTCTCTTATCTAGACTGCACTAAAAGATGGAAAGGTGGAGGGAGGTACAAACCCAAATTACATGTATATTCTGTAAACCAAAAATTTTTCTGTGTGGAAGGGGAAAGAGGAAAATTTGCATTGGAATTGAAGACCTTGAAAATAAGCTGCTGCAAATTCTAGTTTAATGGGGGAGGGGAGTTGAAAGTTATAATATTTACCACGAGCTACAAACTTGCATTTTATCTAATTTTACCTCATAAATAAGCTATCACACTGTGAGCTTCTGCAGGAGGAAAAAAAAAAAAACAACCCACAAACAATCAAGCAGTTTGTTGTGAGGGAACAGATAAGCCTTTTTATTCCTACTGAATAAGTTGCTGGCATTACAGGTGAAACATTCATGGTAATTAGTTCAACCTGTGCTTCAACCCCCCCAGAGTCTAGACCTATTCCTTAAGGACAATCTGTAATGTATGGGAGGAGCTGTCAAACTTAAACTTTGAGTCCCCCTAGTCCCTCCCCCTCCCCTCAAAAAAGCATATTTTGGTAGCTAGCATACCTACCCACACATTCCCTACTGCCCTTTTAAAAGAGAGACTTTTAAGACTCTCTGAGTTCAAACAAGACGTTTGAGAGATGCTTAATTGGCCCCACTGGATGGGAAAGCATTAAATCCTGGTCCCCAACACTCATTCGGTGTAGCTTCTTTTTAAATGGCAAGCAGAATCATCTAATTCTATATACAAATCAACTAGCACGATACTGCTTGGTTGAAAGGGTCACCACAATTATGTAAAACATGAGTATTAACTATAATTGGGATAGTTTGCTAATACAATAAAAAGCTCTGAACATGAGAAAAGTTATGCTCACAGCAGTAGCTATCACTTTCTAAAGTAAGAATTCATGGATGAAATGACATGAAAAAGATGGTTATAAAATTTTAATGGAATGATAAAAGGCAAAAGTCAGCCTCTCAGCTGAATTCTTAAAATCCCTATATATCACAATCAGCTCCTTAACTGTAAAATCAATGTGGAGTATAACATGTTGTCAATGTGGTTGTCACTGGAGGGAAGACTGCAAAGTATGACAGCTACACAGCTCAGCTTGACAACGATGAAAATAAAATCATAAAGCTTTTTACATGGATGTAATTGTTTATAGAAGTAACTACTGAGCATCAGAACAGTGGGCATTTTTTTTTCCTTAAGATTCTTAGTTCATATTTCAAACAATTTCATTGCAGTATTAATACTAGAAGATAGTTTCATTTTGGCAAATAAAATTATCTTTTATGGCAGGCTATTTTGCTCATCTGCTTCAAAAGTTCAGACTTGACTAAAATGAAGACACAAAATTGTCATTAATCTTTTGTAATTCCCTGACTAGAACCACACATTTGTTTACTTATTGTACAGACTGGGGGAGCAAGGAATTTCTTATGGATGTATTTTGGGGAAATCTATACTTTCATTAATATATTGAGACATGTACCTGGACTACTGCCCTTTAAAGCTAATGAGAAATACCTGATTTGCTGGGAAACTCTCTCACTAAGCAGAATAGAAATTCTGTGCCTTTTATTCTTGAATCATTTACTCTTTTCAGGAACATGGACAATGAAATTATACATCCTAACAAAATGTGGTGTCTTTCATACACTAATGGCTGTATCCAGCAGAAAATCCAAATTGTGTAGCTCTGGGCACAAGAAACCACAGGAACCTTTTATCACAACAGATCACAGAAATCAAAAGTTGTTAGACTGTTCATACAATGATATACAGTCCATATGAACCCCTTCAGATAGGTATTAAGAGCTGTCTTCAGAGTATTCAGACTTTTTGCCCTCTCCTGGTCTACTGCACATTTGTTCCAAAACCTCAGCCTATCAGTTAAGAAACTTCCTATAATTCATAATCTATAAGCATGCACAGGCAGTTTCTACTCTCTATCATACGATCATTGTATTATATCTGCCATGAAACTACTTCAGCTTAATTTGATCTTCTGTCCTTTTGCTATTCACCCTGTCATGTATTTCACATGACTTTCACTTCCCTCAACAGGTTTTGTCTTCTCTTGCTTCCATTTACATTTATCTTTCTTGTAGCCACATTCACATCAGCTAATTATGGATTATTTTATATACCTAAATTATATGGACCTAACTTATATTGCTGAAGTAGGAGACTTGCCTTCTCAGACAATGAATGCAATCAGCAAAGACAGCAAGCACTTCCAAAAGCTGAGATCTGCATCATCTACCCTCTTGTCCCGCATTGCTTCTCTCTATTGTCTACATAAGGAAGATTTAAGAGAATAGGCCTCCTCATCCTGGAACCAAAGCTTTGTGGCAAGCATGCAAGAGGAGCAGACCATAGTAGTCTATACAATAAGAATAATACTTCCCGGTGTTGTCAAGAAATAGCTCAGTCGGTACACTGCAGGAGGTCTTTTTTTGTTTGGTTGGTTTTTTTTTTACTGCCTCTTTTTCTCTGGCAACTTTCATATGTAATGATCTCAAGTGACTACTTTGTAGTTTTTGACATTTCTTATTGTGAATAAACATTGGACTGCCCTATAACTTCTTTATACATAAAAGAGATGGACTTGCATTCACTTGTGCAAGAACTAAAAATTAAAAAATTGGACTGCCTGATAGGGAACTCACAAAACCTTCTCTCTCAACTAGCACAAGCCAAGCACTTTCAGCTCTTACTTCAGTAAGGAATCACACACGTAATCATAGGACTGAAATGTAGCCAATGTAGAGAACGTGCTGATGACCGAGCTGTCCTGCTGAACACAACTCACTGGGGCGCAGACAGTTTCTGGGACATTCAAAAGAAAAGAAAGGAACAGGCAGCTTTTCTCTATAGTAACAATTTTGCTAGCTTAAAAAATGTCCAAACGAAGATGGATTTCTTCAAGCACTAGAAAAAGCAGCTTTTTCATTTGGGAACTGTGCCTCTGATCAAAAATTCCACTGTGTGGATTAATACCAGGCAATATAATTTTTTGAATCATAAAGATACACCCAAAATATGCAGCAGCTGCCATTGGCCCAGCTACAGGTAACTGCAACAAACTCCTTTACAGCTTTCTTCTCAAGACTTACCTTAACAAAAGGGAAAGTTGAACTGGTAACCTCTTTTTTTCATTTTATTTCTGAATGCAATACATGAAATTCTGCTCTCAGTTCAATGGTACATACTGACCTCTCAGTTCAGCGGTGATTACATTGTAAGATAGTTATCTTAAATTTACATTCCGGTTACTGAAAGCAAGATCTAATCCAGAAAATTCATGAACTGTTTGTGTTTGTCTGGCAGTAAATAGTCTGATGGTATACTGACCAAGATCACTGGAACAAATATCTTTTATTAACACATGTTTAGCAGGTTTTAAAATATTCATATGTGCATTATTGTTATCTGACATGGGCAGGTTAGACTTGGAGAAAATGCATAGAATCAGTTACGAGTGCCACCCTCATGAAAATGGTAGTATTTGAAAATTATTTATAGCATTTTTCTTGCATCAAAAAATGGCCTAAACCTACTAATCTGCATAGGAGGACATTTTATTATCAGATACAACAGATTTTTATGGCAGTATTTGCTGATTTCTTTAATCATTCCTAATATCCTCCTAGTTTACTAAATATTGATCATAAATAAAATATAATATACAGGTATATTGTGAAATCATCAGCTTGTATTAGTAGAACTCTATTGACTTTAAAAGTGGATGTGTTGATTTATGTCTATTGCTATCAGGTGTATGTGCACATAAATACACACATGCTTTTATTTTATTCCTACAGATATTTTATGCTTTGGGGGAACAAAAAAAGACATTTATTCACTGTATAAAATTCAATGAGAACATGCATAGACAAGTATTTTTCAATAGAGTATGAGATATGGGAAATTTCTATTATAAAATTGTACTTTAAAAAGTCCAAGTCTATTGGTTAGCAGGGCCAGGAATTAAGTGTACTTCTGCAACAAGCTGTCAGTATAGGCAGTTGTATAATAAACATGTTGAAACTTTGACAGAAATACTGATTATACCCAAATAACAATCATTCAATTTTAAGCAATGGAGTTGAATATCCTTTCACAGATGGTAGCCCTCCACAATGACACAAAACCAGGGTCCTCTGTCACCACTGAAAGTTGGGGTTTTTTTTTTGTAAATTACAAGGGTTGTGAGATACTGGGGACACATCAGCATGTATCATTTGGCAGTATCAATGCAAATGGAAGAGGAAAAATAATTTACTCCTTGGAGACATGGAGTTTGTAACTGAACTGGAGAAGACGTTTTAAGCTAAGGAACAAGATGCAGCATCATAACCGAAGAGGTAATTTTTTTGTTAATCTTAAAATATTTTAATTGCATAAACATCGGAAGAGGCATTATATTTTTCTTTTCATATTCCTAAGTTTAATTTGGTAACGTCTACCTTCCATACTAATGTAAGACATTTTTGCAGCCAGGTTTTACGAAGGGTAGAGATTCATGCTAGTGCAAAAAGAGGAGCATCCAAGTTCTATGCAGCAGGAGCTTCTATATATATGTTCAGGAATGCTATATAGCAATGCATGGCCTGTGTGGGCCTTCTGCCTTATCCCTAAGCTCCAAAAAAAGAATTTTAAAATTCTACACCTACTACTTTGCACAAAAACCCAACTTTTACATATACTAACAACTGATGCCTTTTAAATGCACTTCTGTGTTCCTCCTATCTAAAAAGAAACACCACTATGTGAACTATCTGACCAGAGCTAAATAAGCATTGCAATTTGAATGATACAGTCATAGGAGACTGCTTGCATTTAGACTATGAATGCAGACATTTAATAATACTCTATTCACTTTTGGTAAGAAACAACTCCAATAAAGGAACTGTCCCAACAAAACATTTAGAAAACACGTCTCTGGTATGTAAAGACCAAGACCAGAACTCACTTTTATTAGGTAACTACTTATAGGTAATGTGTTCATAGAAGCATTTATAATTTTGGAGCTTAAACGGATTGATCAGATAAATTTTTGTTGCAAATTATTTGCTCAGCTTCAAAGAAAAATGTTTTACAATTGTGGGAACACATGTTTTCTGCTGGGTGATTTCTCAAGATAGACAGATATCCAGTTAGAAAATGAACTAAAAGGAAGTTGAGTCAACAGCACTGAATATTTGCTATAATTGCATATGAGCATCATGTTAAATTTACAATCTGAAATGCAGATCTCATATCAGTGTTAAATAGAAAGACCACAAGGTACTTTGGTGTGAAGGCAGAGAAAGCAACATAGCAATGAAACCAGTACTGAAACACCCCCACCCCTGACTTTTCCTGCTCAGAATGAATGACTTGCTAGTTAAATGAGATAGAACAGGAAAAATCTCTTCAGAAAATTCTTAATTTCTCTAAAATTTGGTACAATTGTATCATCCATTACTGATTTTATTTTTTTTAAAAAAAGGCAGCAAACAATATATTTGAAAATAACAGATTTTTTTTTCCCTAAAGTGTGCTATTATATATCCTGCTATGTTGTAAGACAAAATTAATAGCTCAGTTTCTAAAAAAAAAGCTTGTTTATTTATTGTGTACAACAAGCTTGTTTTCTCATATGTTTCTGCTTACATATTGTATCAGGTCCAAAATCCTACCCTGCCAATTAAAGGCTGTACATATATGCTGATACCTGTTTGTTAAATTGGGGGACTGTTGAACAAATTATGTGGAGTGAAGCTGTAGAATGTAGAAATATTAAAGAGGAAAATTATGGGACTGGCAATGAGAAATTCAATTTCAGACCAGTAGATCACCACTTTGAACTGACAAATATCACTGGGATCGAAAAGTTCTTTTCAGCTGTGGTATAGCTTAGGTATTCTCAACTCAGAGATAAGACAACTGTCATATACTATTAACTTCAACTTATTTTCTCTGGTATGACTGAAATCAGAATCAAGTCCCTGAGCATAAAGGAATACCACTTACAAAGCTGTATGTACCAGTGTATCTTAAATCATATATGAAGACATATGCATGGAGGGATATTATATAAAGAAATCAGATATTATTTCACAAAACATATATTTAAATATTCATGTTTTATGAAAATCTAAGACAACAGATCCTTGATCCCTTAGGAGTTATTATTGCAAATTAATTTTCAGAAAAGAAATACATTTTGCTATTTAACTAAAAAAGTTTGATAACCAAAAGAAATTATGTGCAAAGGCAGCTGAATTGTTGTTTATATTTTCTGCTAGAGGGAATTGAATAAGACTGGACTGCTTACTGTCCTCTGCTGTAGTCATTGAAGTCCAGTTGCTATAAGCATCACCATAACCATTGGAGGCAACCACTCTCATCTCATACTCAGTGTATGGCTGAAGATCTCCGACCCTGTGCTGTAGGGAAGCAGTAGGGCTGGAAAGCAAACTGCAAAGAAAAGCAGCATAAGTTACATCATTAAACATCCCAGGACCTAAAGAAAGACTAAAACATTACATGTCTTATAACAAAACCAGCCACCCTAAAGGTGGGCCATATTCAAGATAACAGGACTTTTCTTGCTCAGCAGTTGATGGTGGCCTTGCTGTGGTCTGCGTACTCTAAAATGTCACCAGCAGAATGCCTCCGCCGCATCTGGAGTCGGTATCTGGGTGCTCCTGGGGCATTGTTGCGAACTGGTGTAGACCAGACAACCTGAAGACTGGTCGGAGTGGCAGATGAAAGCCTTGGAGGCATCACACCATCTGGAGCTGTCGAAAAACATGGATGAATTAGAGCAGAGAAAACCATGGAGAACATATGCCGGGTGGAAACAAAATGCTCCATATACTGGAAAAACTGTTCCTCAGGATCAACAGCAATGTTAATATGGTCCATTTAGTTTAACATTTTCACTACTCAACAACTCTATTTCTTTATTTTAATCTTTCCAATGCAGTTACATGAATATCACTTTGCTAAAAGCAAACCTCCAAACACCAGAAGTAATTCAGAAGCAACATATTCTCTACCACCTGTTCAAATATTATCTACTACTTCTTGTGCCCAGGTCTGCCACCCTGAGAGGTTAAAGAAATGCTCACGGAAATGTTAACCAGCGAGAGTAAAATTGATCAGAGTTTTTACCATTCAGATAACTTCTCACCCTCATAAATTAATAATAATTTTAAAAGAAAACACCAGAAATTTTAAGGGGAAAAAAGGTCTTTAGGTAGAAATCAAAATAGATTCTCTAGCCCACTGTTTTGTTAAGGAAATTAATTTTTATGGAGTCCAGGAACTGCAGATTAAAATCAGTCAGTAATGATACTATCAATGACCTTTACCTGCCACAAATTTCACTGCATGCAGTAAAAAGAACAATGCCAATTTGCACCCATGAGTTTATGGTTTTGTTTTTTCTTTAAGAAAAAAACAATCTGTTGAAGAAATGTCAGCCTATAAACACATCTGGAACTTTTGTATATAACGCATGTCTGCAGACATAGCTCTGTAGCTTTTTTCCAGAGTTAAAACACTGGAAAGTTACTGATTTTATTATTTAAACCCTTATATAATTGTTTTGCTTTTCATGGTCCAGTAGATAGAATTTGCTTCTTTCTTTGGTCTTTCCAACAGAAACTTTTTGTTGCTGTTATTTTCTTCTTTCTCTCTATGGGAAAAAACAGTCTCACAGACCCGTAACTTAAGGTGTAGATGTAAGTCTCAGGCATAAGTTGTGAGCTGTAAGATGAGCAAACAGTATTTTACAGTGAGTTTTATGATTTTCATGAGGTGGTTACTAGGAAAGTAACACATGCATGTGTGTATATATGACATATATAACACACACATATATATATATGTTATATTGACATATATATACAGAGATATGTGAACTAACACCTGACTGTTTTACTCTGATACTTATGACTGGGGAACTTCAAAATTCTTTAGCTCCAGCTCCAAGGTGTATTACACAGCAAGGCACAAGACATGGCTTTCTCCAATCTAGAGATTTGCTCCCTTTCCCTTAAGTTCAAGGTCTGCCAGTTCTCATAGGAATATTTTACTAAAAGCTGGCTGCTGAGGTACCCAAGTTATTACCAGGTATTTACTTCTGCAGGTAGCCCTTCAACCCTCCTGTTTTTTTCAGGACAAAACAAAGTAGAATAGGATCTCCAGCTTCCCTCACTCCCTTCTCCTTCTCTCTAAAAGACAACATAAAATTTTTGGGCTTGAGCCAGCCTGGATGCCTGCAGATTCTCCCTCCTTCTGCTGTTATCTAGACCTGGGCAACAAGGCACAAGTAAATACTAAGTAAACTTGGAAATCTTCCTGTTTCCAAATCCAGGAGAAGTCTGAGGCTAAGGTAATTCATAGTCTGCAAATACCTTGCCAACACCTTCAAGGCCAACCAAAAGCTTGTAAGCACCTCAACTCAGAGGGAAGAAGATGGCTGATTTAACTTGAACAGCCCCCAACATCCTTCCAGCTGAGCCATCAAAACCAAACATCTGCACACCAACCGCCTCGGCATGCGAATTAAATTTCACTCTCTGAGTAAAATGGAGAACATATATTTACCTCACTTAATGTTGTTATTTTTAGCAGCAACATAACTCATGTTGGACTTACGTTCTACAATAATGGGGTTTAAACCTTATGGATGTAAAGGACAGTACTCACATATAATCAATGACTTATTTTGGCATCCCTTTATGAAGTGATTCCTGAAGTTGTTAGCAGTCAAACTCACCCAGCACGATAAAGATGGCACAAATAATTTAAAAACTTTTATTTGAGGGTTTTAAACTGTTCCACAAGATGACACTACCAGAAAGACTCCATACCCCTTTCAAAGAAGAGTGCTACCTCATTTAGAACTGAACTGCCTGTAGCTTAAAATGCACCAGTTCTTTAAGTACACACAGAAATTCTGTACAGCAAAAAAAGCTAGATCTAAAATTGACTCTAATTAGCTGAGCTGTAATTCGGCCACGAAGCCAAAGTTCACATTGTTATTGAGGAGACAGTGGGAGCAACTCACTGAGGAGGCAAAAGCATTAAATTTATTTCCAGTTCTGTCAGGACACATCACCTTTGTCTTTCATTTCTCAATCTGTTATATGGAGATAATAATACTTATCCTTCTTTGTAAAGCTCTCCGAGATCTACAAAATAAAAGCTCTGATTAAGCCTTATGTGTGTATAGTGGTGGTTATTATAGCGATACAGGAATGTTCATCTAAAAACAAAGATGTAGCTGTCTAAATGTCAATAACAATTCACAGTACGGGTGTTATTTTAATGGCGTAGGTAATCTCAGCTAAATGTTCAAATCTCTTCTACCAACAAAAGCACAGCACAGGGAAGAGTAGAAAATTTGGACAAATCTCTTCTGTGAAAGTCAACTGACCTGTAGAACAAGACTAGCCAACTACTTTCAAACCAACGTGTTTGAATACACAGCAAATTTACTTAATCTGAAAGGCCTCCTGTAGCTCACAGAGAATGTCCTCAGCTAGGCATTTGCAAGCGTCCTCAGCCACACGTTTCCAAAGGAATGGGGCAGGTGGGCAGGAGGGAACAGCAAAGAAATTGTCAAATCTCTGCTGAATCATAACGAGAAAGGTGCTCTATTAAACTAATCACACTTTGATCATTAAAACTACAGAGCGCTTCCCTCCCCAAAAATGGTAATTCTAAATTGCACACAAACCATTCTGAGACTATTTCAAACACTCCTCATCACCAGGTCTTCAGTGTAACATTTCCCTCAGCTTAACCCTTTTTATCCCATCCATATTCCCAGGAGACTCCTTACTACCCAAGTAATAACTGGCAACCAGTAATAATTCTACTGCGAATTTCTCAGCAGAAGAGCCATGTATTTATCAGCTTGATATATCGTCTTTAAGATGCAATATTGCTCAAAAAGCTCCCCGCAAGCTTTAATATGACCCTCAGGGGGCAACCACTCCACTTGCAGCTTACTGAATCAACATCTAGCCCTGTAAATCCTTACTTAGCAGGGCAGAAAGTCACACTTTGTATAAGAAGAGACTACAAAGGCAGAATAAAATATTTAATCAGTTATCAATTTTAATCAAAGAATTAATAAAGGGCCCCCAAAAAAATAACGAACGCTGAAGACTGTTTAAAGCTGACAATGATATGTTGTATTCCAGATACTCAAGTAGATGCAGATGAGTCAAGAAAGATCTTATCCCTGCTTGGCGACTAATGTGCTGAGCAGTCTTTGAAAAGTGTTTCAAATTCTTGCCTCAATTTCCTTATCTTAAAAAAACACATACAGGAGTAGTCAGCTTTTTAAGCATTTATCTATTTTAAGACAGCAAACGTTGTGTTAAATGATTGTGCTTAAATGTTTACTCCACCTTGAAAGCCCATTTTTCTTGGAGGCATCACTTGTATTTATCATAAGGATATATCTGAATTTTATATTTTCTGAAAGTAGAAGACTTTAAGCAGGACTATTAAAAGTGAACTCACAGTAGGACAATAAATTATTATTTAGTTCTAAAAATGTCTGCACTATTAGTCTTTAATAAGAGGAAGAAACACCAGTAGAGTTTGATTTGATATCAATTAAATTGGTGTAAACTCACACCAAATTTCAAGTGAAATGACACCACTTTTAACAGTGATCATATATACTAGCCCTGTTGCATCATTAAGTTCTGCAGATAGGCAGCTAGAAGAGTTTGGAGCTATGTAAATGTAACTCTATAATTTTCCACATCTGCACGTGTAAAATAGTTAGCACTGACGATGCATTTGCATCTTATCAAAATATGTTTCTTACACAAGTATGCAACTGATAACTGCAGGTATTTAACTGCAGAGAAGGAAAACAGACTCTCCACAGTTTGTGGCGTAACAGCAAGGAATAGTTTCAGTCGGGCTGCCTTTAGATGAATGTCTCGCTCGGTCATGCCTACTCTCACTCTTTTCCAGGTTCAATTCACAAACCCCATTTCTTTATCTCGTTGCAGTGGTTGTTTAGATACTCCTGATTTTCAATTTTAGGTGCCCATACTGAGATCATTTCATTACAGCACTTTTTATGGCAATATGTTCTGCACATTGAAATTTGTTTCTCCTGATTTTCCAAGGTATGTCTGTTATTTAGTTGTTTGCTCAGTGCAAATAATTCCAGTCATTGCACTCTCCATAATTCTCAACATGGCCATGTGGTTTTGTTTCATTTAACCGAAAGACAGGCCATGATGCTGGGCCATATGTCATCACCAGAAGGGCATGCTAGTTATAAACCTTTATCTATTGGCAAAGCAGAAGATTGCTTTTTTTGTTTCTTATCTTCACAGGCTCATTGAAGTTTACTCCGGTTTGGTTTTTAACCCTCTTTTCCCAGTTATCTTTCCTGTTCAGCATATAGCAAATACACACAACCAGACCTGATTTTTCATTAAAAATATATGTCCAACCATGTTGTTTTCCACCTACTCAACGCCTAAAGAATGCATAGAGTATTCTTGGATTTTCTTTGAATTTTATAATTTCACTGATATATGTTTTCACTTACAGATATATCTCCATCCAATCACACATATACCCTTTATGCAACATACATCCATGCATTTTGGATCATACAATGTGTAATGTCCATGGTGGCCCTTCTTACTTGTCTCTCTCTGGCACATAGGCCTGGGAAAAAAGGAAACTGTGCTATGGGAAAAAAGCAAGCAGTGGTTTAAAGCCACTATAAACTTCCCACTACATCCAAACCTCCTCACCTTATGGTTGTGAGTTTTTCTTTTCAGAAATATAACATAAACAGGGTACAGAAATATCTTGTCCTCTCTTCATGATCTATCCTGATTTAGATACCTGATCTCTGCTATAACAGTAATTTCATTTGAAAAGAAGTGGCTTTTTAAATATTTTCACTTTAAGAATTAATCTTTAATGTTACTTGCACTTGTAAGGCATTTTTCTTGGAAAAAATGAAAACAAGAAGTTTGAAAAATCTAAAATTTATCTTTAACTGAATTGAGTGTGTAAGCTCTAACTGCAAATTTTCCTCCACTTGCACTATTTGGTATTTCCAACTGCAAAGTACAATTTTAGTAGGGCCCTGAAAATCAACTCAGGCTTTCCTCCATTACCTACAAACATGAAGTTTAAGACAATTGTGTTTTGAATCCCAAAGCAGGCTTACATATTCCTCATTAATACTGCTTTTGTGAAAAACAAAATCAATCCCCCCTCCTTTTAATGAACTTTTCTTCATGTACAACTTCAACATCTGCAATTTAGATATAGGTCTCAAGTAAAAATATGTGTAAGAGATAGCCTTTTCCTAAGTGTTACATTTTACTGAGGTCACCACTATGAAAATGTCTTATAGATTTGTCACCTTTACCTTTATATAAGAAGTAACGTGCCTCATGCTAGATAGAAGTTTATCCATGTTACTCAGCAAGAACTTTAATAAACTCCTAAAGCTACAAAAGAATGCCAATAAGCAATTAGCTGAATGATTAATGATTTTAATACCTGTAATAAAGAAACTGGATGGAATTTATAACTCCTCAGTGAAACTAATTATTCATCAGATTGTTTAAAAGGATACCTAGCCAATAACTGTCATATCACAAAATTATTTATTTAAAAATACTATGAGGAAAAACCATAAGGATTGGTATTTAAAACTTGGACAGAAACCACAATTAAACAAACAGATCCTGTGGGTTAATTGTGACGCTGGTTACTGGAAAATTAAATCTCTCTATGAAGTAGCTTTGAGAAACTCAGATCTGTCTTTTTTTACTTAAGGGAACAGATATGGCAAGAGCAGAGGGAACAAGATCCTTATCTTCAAGCAATTGCTTCAGCTTCCTGCGTGAAGCAGCTTTAGAGATGAATTTCAGGAGATTGGTTTGGTTTGGGTTTTCTTGGAAAGGAAGAAGGTGAAAGAATTTGACATCATCTTCAACATCTTGCAGCTTCCCTTACAATTGATAACTGCAGACAGAGAGCTATGACCAGAGGCGGGCAGCTTCCACATTGATGGAAACATCTCTGGTGAGAATCTCATAGACTACTGGCGAGGAGACACTTGGCGAAACTGAAGTGTCATTCTTAACATTGATAATACAATTTCTAAGAACTGCAGGCTGGCTTTTAAGCTTTCTACTTCACGTTTGAGACTAAATAGTTCTTAGATAGCTCTGGGAATAGGGGATTCTGGAAAGCAACAGAAAAAGCATATTATATCACTGATGGTTGGGAAAAGATCAGGGAAGAAAGTTTAAAGCTGTGTGGCTTAAAGAACAACAGAAGAGCAAAGGGATAGACACATAGGAATCTTTGATTTCACAGATTTCAATCTCTCTATCCTGGGAAACAGGACGTACAGGAATGGGATTACACTGCTGCAAGAAAGATTTCAAATCTCCATCAGACTATATGTTTTATAAGAAATGAGTTTTGAGGAAAGAAGATGCACAAGATGATTTTCTAGTGAACTCTTTTTCAGCCAAAATAATTCAATGAAGGGGACTCAAAGATGATAGAAGACAAAAAAAGAACAAAGAGAAAGGAAAAGCCCTAGAGGTGCTGATGTTACAAGAAGCACATGCCTCAGGCAGAAGCATAAATTGCTGAAAATTAATTTTTAGTATTGTTTTGTTCTATGACTGAAAGCAAATGAATAACACAGGATATTCAAAACCAGAAAGCAACCTTTTACTTGAAGACATGGACATGGTTTCTGCAAATGAGCGTGGCTATATGTCCTCTCAATGTGGCAAAAGAAACTAAGAAAATATAGCAACCTAACTGAATGCTAAAGGAAGTGAGATATTAGGAATGATTGGAATGTTCTTGGTAAATAAGAAGTCTCCTGGTTCAAATGCTAGCATTATGTGCACTCCTGGAGCACGAACGTGCCAGTGGACTGTTACACAACAGTCTGCCCCCCTGACAGAAAACGGAAGTGTTCCCAGATGATGTGTATTTTGACAGAAGCATCAGTTTACATATGCCTAAATGTGCAGACTGGAGAACAATGCAGGTTTGCAAATAAATTAGATTTCCTCAAAGTTTCTGCTCATAGTAACCCAGGCAATATGGAACTAGTTCAGAGCTGCAAATTAACTTCTTATTGCCATATGTGGTAACAAAAAAAAAAAAATTTGTCTCACTGTCAATGTCTTTTTATAGGGAAAATGGGAGGAAGGTATGGAGGAAGAAGAAAGTGATTCTTCCCACCTACAGTTGTTGTCCCCTTCCTTCTCATCCCCCCCACAGACAGCATGAGCAGAAAGTCTGACTCTCCAGCACGCCTGGAAGGGACCAGCTCTCTGTCATGGCTCTCCAAACCATCTCACCCCTTCAAACCTCCACCTCTTCTTCTTCTTCCCTTTCTGTAACAGAGAAATGTGCATTAACACATTTCCAGTGGCATTTACATGCTGTTTTGAAATGAGTACGATATAGTACTATGATTTATAAATAAAGAGAACATTTAGAAAGTCAGCATTTTTGAAAAATAGAAGTAAAATCTTATCTAAAATTGAAGTTTTCCTTAGAAGGAAAACCAAGCACCTGACTTTTGACTAAATATGCCCATTGTTTATACCAATAAATAATAACCATTCTCTAAAGTATACTCACATATTATAGGATCAGATGATTTTATTGTTATTGGAAATTCCAGGGCTGCAAAGACCAAGGCCCTGACTCCTTAGGTGTGAGTACATTTGGATATCTCAGCTGAGGACGTGCCATCATTAATACAACTCATTGCAGCTTTGGTTTTGGTTCTAGTCTCATGATGATAGAATAATACTAAAGCTACAAACATAGCTGGTCTTCGTGTATTTCAGATTGTTTTAGTGTTCATGGCAGGATATTCCCACAATCGTTGTTCATACACTGTTGTTTTCTGGATGGAGCTTACAGAGCTTTTGTATATTCTCACTTAGCTCATCTTCTGAAACATATCTTTATGAAATATATATATATATGTCATATGAGAAAAGTAGCAACTAGGTCTTGGATATTTTGTTCATATATCAAAGAGCACTACAGGAGTGCACTAGGAAATACATTGTCAAAGAAACCATGGAATTTTACCTTTTCATTTCCCATTTTCTCTAAGGTGTATTTGCTTATTACAACAGTATCAAGCCGTCTTCTATGTCAATACTGAAATAAATTATTACCACTGAAATTCATGAAGGAAATTTAGACATTTGGAATCTATAAAACCTCATAAATGTTACAAACTCTAAATTTACAGGCTGGGAGTCTCTTCTTTGCTTGCAAAAATTGTTGTTCACTTAATGAATCCATTTCCTTAAAATATTAAGGATAGTAATTCTTTGAAAAATTACCTCTTATTGTTCAATCAATTGTCTTCTAAAATTTTGTTCCATGGAATTTTTTCTTTAGCAACCGTACTCTCACAAATGAAAGTTTAAAAAAAAAAAAAACCATAAAAAAATTAAATACTTTGCTCCGATCTTCAAGCTATTAAAAAGCATATTATCTTTTCTTGCTCACCTGAGTTGCACAAGGTTGAAAACAAAAATACCAAAGCAACAATAGTTATTAAGTAGAAATTCTGGTTTGTGTGTTATCTTAATCTGCTTCTCAATTCACTCTAAAGCATTCAAAGCATACAGCCTTTGAAGTAGCCTGCCTATACTCTCTAGTTTTCTTCTGCAAAGTACAGCATATGTCAGGTTCAGACAAAATACCAAAAATGACTGTATATTTTATTAAAAGCCTATTTTTTCCTCTCTCTCTTTTTAACAAAAGTCTAATTTAGTTGTTGTTCCCTTAGGTACAAAGTACACAGTTCATAATTCATTTGATAGAAAATGTCAGTTTAGATTTTCGCAGTACTTTGATAAATGAGAAAAAACATGTACATTTCAATTTCCTTCTACGAGGTTTTACTAGCAGAAGCCCCCCTCCCATTGTGCTGCTCAAAGACCTTTGTGTTAAATTAAACATCAAGATTCAGAAACTGTAGGGAATGATATTTCCAAGACACACAGTACAAATATATGAGGCTGGGAAAAAAGGTAATGATTTTTCCTACCAGTAAAGTGATCTCTCCCAAAGAGCATCTTTGATCCTTGAATTAGTTCTCAGTTATAATTTAATATATCAAAAATGTCAGCAGCTTTCCTTACACTTAGACATAAAGTGATATAGTCAGCGCCACAAAGAGCAAAATACAACATTCAGGGGCTTGCTCCTCTCCCAACTTGTGCTTGTGACTCTAAAGCCCATCAATATTAATAGGGAAAATCTGTGTACATCAAAGGAGACTGCAGAGAATTAATTTAATTGTATCTGTCATCACCAACAGTATGGAGTGTTTTTTCCTATATAACCAAATTCTGCCATTGATCAACATGCAAAACTCTCAGGGGGGTAATCTGCACAATGGCAAAGAGCAGAGTAAAAAATTTAGTTCTGGAAATAAAACTATTATAATTAGGAGAATAATAACAACAACAAATCAGTGTATATTATTCTCTTATATAACACACAAGGCTGAGGCCAACAAATCTGAACTATCACATTTACAGAGTAAACAAGAATTCTTATCACTTCTCAAAATTGACCACTGCAATGCTATGGCTGTCACTTCATGTTACAGTCTATTTCAACAGCTGCAGTATCAATAAATTAAGCTGTTTTAGAAAATAGCAATAGAATCACATTCTGATGCCCGTGCTGAGTATCAGCACTGATGAACAACATAAGTCCAGAACTCAGTACCTGCTCCTCTTGGCCCCTTCGCTGCTGACGTGTACACTGCCTCACCTTGACCAGAGAAGTGTCTTTAGCCCTGAGTAACAACAGTACCTTCTCCCCCAGTAAATACAAATTGCATTTTTTTTCCTCTGTTTCCTATGACTGGAACAGTCATAGAGTTTCAACAGGGCAGTATTCTGCTGCCTTTGCTTATGAAGCCAGAGATTAGTACTCGCTGCTCGGCGAGTGGGAGGTGGGAATGTTAGTCACTTCAGGATGAATGATCCACATCTCCATTTTTCAGCCAGAGCTCTAACAGAGATAAGCTACAATAGAATATGAAAGGTGACACCTCTGTTCCACCTAACTGTGGCAAAAATCCCTTACTATTTTTATGGTTTGGTCCCCTACTAAAAATAGCATTTCAATTGACAGAAATATGATCCAGGTGTTATCCACTGAAGCAAAATATTTAATATTTAAGGTGAATAAAAAGCAATTCAGACAAGCCTATTCAAACATGGAAATAATCCATGCAAAATATATAGTTGATTTATCTGATGAATAGGGTAAAAGGATTACAACCTTTTATACCTGACCCATCCACATAAGAACGTTCACACAGCATTAAGTAGCTACTCATCAGTTAATGTCCTGTTCTAGATACTTTTAACAAATAAACCATTTATACGAATTAACTCTTGGCTTCATTTCCTCACATAATGCTGAAGAACACATAAATCCACTGAAACCGGTGGAAGTGTGTCAATATACAACAATGAATGATCTGTTTCCAGGTATTTTCACTCAAAAGACCTTGGCTACTGTCTTCCTGTTAAAAATTGGGTAGCCTAATTGATTTAAAGTCTTAGTAACACCATCACGTTTTATTCAAACCCACACCAGGCTGCTGTGTTTTGCCTCATATGCCACAAGACATGTCACAGCATTTACTCTAGTCTGCACATACAATTCACCATATGTTGAGGTAAAGGAAATACCTTGACAATACTTACTCTATACAATACAGGTTTTCTTCAACCTTTTGACAAAGTAAAGAGGCAGGAAAAACTTCCTTCTCTTTGTTGGTTTTTAAAACATAGACTCAAAATATTCATCTCAGAAAATTTACTGCTGCTTAATTCAGGTTACAGCCATCAGGAACATCCTGTTGAATTTTTTGGACAGTGCTATCAATTTCTTACGAAAAAACCTCTCAAACAGGCTTCTTAGTATGTAAGACCACTCACAACTTCAGTGGAAGGAAAAATAGAGAAAAGAGAAGTAGTCTTTCTTTATATAATGCCATCTCTTCGCTCATCCAATTTCTTTTCTCTCTACATTTTCTATTAGAGCTGTTCAGATAATCTAAAATCAGTTAACCTGAATTCACATATTTTCTACTTACACAGTGGCCGCATTCAAGTATGGTGACACCTTTCATGGAGAGGCAATCCCCAGTTTAAGCTGAGGAACAAACAGAGAGGCTGAAAAACTTTCTGACATGTATATTATACTTTTCAGCACAGGATGAATATCAAAATCTCTTTTACTTTCCCTTTCTAACAAATAGCTGTCTTTCTGTTTATCTGTAAAATGGGAATAACAATCCTCAGTCACTTTAGAAGCCAAATGGAAAGCTGAATTAGTAAATATTTGTAAAAGTCATAAAATTAAATATGCCAGTATACAAATAGTAAATATAATTCAATAGTGGATGTATCCCACTGTCACATGAAATACATTAATTCCCTTTCTTTCTTATTTTACTAACCTGGAATCAATCTAAGGGCATATTATATATTTGTCAGAAGAATAAATAAGACCTGCGTACAGATCCAAAGGAAAAAGAGAAATCCAGCATGTATGCATGAATATGCATATATTAATATATCATATACATATTTGTGTGCGCGCATGGGCACGCAGACACCAAAAATAAACATTCAGAAAGAAAAGCACAATGAGGAAAACCCACCAAATATCAGGAATCACTGGACTATAGATTTTTACAGTTGCTTTTGCTGCAAGAAAGAGGGTAGCATACAACAACACTGAATTACAGGGATACCGGAGGAGACACGGTGACTCTAATGTCTGATTCTTACTCAGCTTCCCTTTTCTCTCCCTTTCTGTCTTTATAGAGAAGCTTTTTTCTCCTTAGGTATTCAGTCAACTAGCTTAAAGATAACTGCATAGATGTTACATGGTAAGGAGAACTATACTTGGAAAAAGCAGGGAAAAGTCAAACTTAAAACACCAGAACACCAGAATTTAACTATATAGAGGGGAAAAAAAATTTTTGCAAAGTGTTTTAAGAATTCAGATGCAAAGTTTAAGATTTGTTTAAATTCCATTTCGGATCTGCTTCCAAATGACACAGAAAACTCCCATATAGGATTTAATAGGAGTTATTTTAAACCAGAATAAAACACCCTATAAAACAATTTTATGACTATGATGTTTAAGAAAGATCATCTCTGTTTTTGTCCACAGCTAAAGAGAGGAAAAGAACAGTGATTTGATTCCCTCTACATTTCACCCTCAGCAAGATCTTAAGAGATCCTTAATTTCTCACCCCCTTATGCTGCTTGTTTGGTTGGTTTTTTCTTTAAGAAAGGAAAACATGATAAATACTTAACAGGATGACAGAACTGTGCTGAAAGCTGTACAGCCCTCACTGCAAACAGAGGAACTTCAAAGTTTCCTCAACTGTGCAAAGTAGCTCAAAAAACACCTTGCCATTTTACCCAAGTGCTTTACAATCAGCATGCTAACTGCCATAATTTAGATGCTTCAATTGCAGAAAATACAGAATGAAATGACAAAAAAATAAACCCCAAAACCCAAAACCCAACCCCCAGACATTTGCCTTTGCTGACAGTTAATGAAAATTTCATTTTATTCTGGAAACTAGAGGAGCAGCAGTTGTCAAAACTAAATATAATAAAGCGATCTTTTCAGAAAAGTGCTGCAAATCATAGTAGCAAAGTAACATAAAAATTGATCCAATTCCTGATTCTGGTATATATCTGGAAAATTGTTCCAAAAACAAAATTCACGGTGTGACTTTTCAAATGTCTTCTGTATGTTTTCACTAGGAATTTCAATGTTGGGTTTTTTTTAGAATTCCTTCAACAAGAAAACCTAATTTATCTCGTAAAGAATATTGACTTTAACTAGACTACTGAACAGTCTAGTTCAGATTTAGCCAGAATGACAAAAAACCATGAATAGCCTTAAAATGATATAAAAATTGCACATTTCATCTAATTTGTGTATTTTTTTATGTACAACTGAAATGGATACAAAATAGATTGATATGATGATAGGTAATAGTTTTAAATAATAATTTTTGCTAAATTGCACAGCTGAAGATTTTCACCATTTTTATATATTCTTCTATTTTTCAAAAGTAGAGTCAAGC
>BJBW01004897.1:0-49643 GCA_004320125.1 Scolopax mira
GGGGGCAGGACTTCCTCCTTTTATGTCCCCCCGGCTAGCTCAGGCCCCTCCCCCTGGGCGTGGCTTAAATGGGATGGAATACCTGTGTCCCTGCTAGGTCCTGGGAACAATTAACCCTTTCCCCACCAGACCCAGCACAGATATCAACAAAACCAGACATCTTCTTTTGTTCTTTCATATCCCAGAAATGAATAGGCATCTTTAGAAGTATTCCATTTCCTTCATTTTCCAAATCTCACTCCCTTCTCAAGATTGTATTTTTTTTAAATATTTTTTCCACTGCAGTTAACTGAACATGATTTGACAACAATTGATACTCTCTTATGTAGTTTGTTAGAATATAAATGTATATCTTTGACAATATTTGAGAGTGCTGTATTTCATTATTGATTTAGTTTGAGGAAGCCAGGTCTGTAAAAGTAGCAACCATACAAGAGAAGCATTTCAAAAAGATGACTTTAGTTATTCCAGACAGAGATATTCTGGACAGTTTTGGCAAACAAAAATAAAAATATAAAAAATTTGTTTAGGCATCTTCAGAATTTAACCTTTTATTTTGAAAAGATCTGTGGATACCAATTGCAGCTGCTTTCCCTTTGTGCCTGTGTCTTTGTGATTATGCCACTTTTTTAAGGTGTGAGAAAAACCTGTCCGGCCTCAGAATAGGAACCTAAAATAAGATCTCCCACTTCCTTGCAAGAATTTTAGAAGTTCTGGGTTGTTGAGGCTGTTCCTCAGTGGATCTGTCTCAAGATCTTCTGTTAAAATGAAGTTGCAAAGTAGAGTAGCTCATTGAAGGAGGAGCTGGTTGTCCTGTTTTTGGTTGGTTTTTGCTGCCAAAGCGTTATGTTCTCTCTAGCTATAGAAAATAAACTGAAACAGCCTTAATGTGAGAAATGGAAAGAGGTCAAAGATGGATTACACAGTGAGTTATCCGCGTCCTACATTTTCAAAGTTAAATGATTAAGTTTCATAAATATCTAAAGCGGTTGTATTTGGTTATCTTTTACTCAGATTGAACGACTGTCTCTGCAAATAAAGTAGTTTAGAACAGGTTTGAGTTGTTTGGTTCTTGTTTATTGAACCAACAAGGTCTGTAGATTCAGACAGGAAAAATAACTTTCTCTAAAGTTCTTTGTAAAAATGTGTCAGGCTGACAACCAGCTTGAAGCTCGTGTGTGAGGTTTACCAACTGCAATATCAAGTTGCTTTCATCCTTGCCCACTGCGGCTTTGTGATCTCCTCAGCTCTCCTCTTAAAGGGCAGTCACATCACAGAGCTCGTGCAGCTACTCCAAACCATTTAAAGAAGACAATCCAGGAAGCTGAGATTGCAGGTGATTGGTCCACAAATCTCTGTCATCTGACAAATGTTTTGAGCAGTTTATGGTACTGTCCCTTAGCTGAGAAACAGTAATTGTATGCTCACTCCCATTGCAACAGAAAAGTGAAATATTTCTGCCTCTAGCCCTACTGAAGCAGCCTGTACAAATAACTGTTTTATTCTGGTTTTTTCTGTTCAGTGAGTTACTGCGTCTTAGTTTTGGAGGTAGTGACTGAAAAAAAAACAACACTGTAGTATGTTGAGAGTATTTGAGATGTCAATGTTAGTTATAGAGAATTTTTTCCAGCTGACAGGTGGTGAAGCTAGAGCGGGAAGAGTAGAAGTCGGAGAGAAATTTCATCAATAAAGGCAGTCTTCAAGAGAGCATCTTTCAGGTTTATGTGGGAGTAATTAGGAAGAAATTAGAGAAATAGATGGTGTCATTATACAATAAAGGTGCTTCAAGCCACTATTTTCCTAGTCATTAAGTCCAGCTACCTTTGAAACATGGCTTCTCATGAAGCTAAATTCTGAATTACAAAGGTCATATCTGATGAATTAATATGATAGAAATAGCTCTTTACTGTTCCTTTTAAACTTTCTCTAAAATACCTATTCTTCAGTTTATTGATTCTAATACTTTATATATTTTGTTGGGGTTTTTTTTTCACAGGTGCCAAATAATGGACAAACATTTAACTGTATTGGCAAAAAAACACGTTGAGACAAAATTCTTGAAATTAAATGCTGAAAAATCTCCTTTCTTGTGCGAGAGACTGCGCATCAAAGTAATCCCCACTCTAGCACTAGTAAAAGATGGAAAAACACAAGACTACGTTGTGGGCTTTACTGATCTTGGTAACACTGATGACTTCACTACAGAGACCTTAGAATGGAGGCTAGGCTGTGCAGATGTAATTAATTACAGGTAATTAATTGTTTTGTGGTTGTTTTATTTTCAGATACAGTGCAAGGAAAACATGCTTGCAAACAGGAAAATCTGTAAAAGTTGTAACTTTAACTGCTCTGATGTATGCTTAAGACATACCAGAGTTTAATCCATTTATTTAATCTGTGTACTTTGGCATGGGAAGAAAGAATCTCCAGCAAAGTATTGAGACATGATAACAAGTGCTAGATTGTCCTTTTTGTACAGTAATAAAAATAAACATGGGTTCTTGTGGTGGGATGTATAGAGTAGCTACACTGCTCTGATACAGCCTCTGGGAGTGATGCATTTAATATAATCCTTTCGAAATCAGCTATAGATCCTTATATGTCACAGTTGCAATGCAGTACAGTTTGAGCATTTCTAGTCCACTTCAGAGAAAACATGGCAATCTTAAACTGCATCATATTACATGCATGAATATGTTTGAGGTTGGTTTTTTTTCCCAATTAACAGTACAGAACGTGAAAAGAAGCTGCAGAAATGCATGTTGCCTGTCAATTATTTGTCAATTATTTGTCAACTGTCAATTATTTGTCAATTATTATAGTCAATTATTGCTGTAGCAATGCAATATAATCATCATAAATCCCACATTTAAGACTGCAGGATAGAAGGCAGTAAGAAGATAACTGTCACCACAACAGCTTAACTTTACAGGAAAATCATTTCCAGAACTTTCTGCTTTGCTTTCCACTGTGGCTAAAACATCATCTTTATCTTTATAGGTTAATTTTGCTCTTTTGTTTTGGATGTCTTTGGTGCTTTTTTATTGTTTTAAACTATATTATCTGAATTTATTTCAATGTCTAATTTCCAAATTTTGACAAGAAGTATTGTTGTATCTTAAAGGTAAAAAACCTGCTGCTCAATTTAGCTTAGTAGCTGTTGAACTTCAGGTGAAATGAAAATTTGTAATTCAAAACAAATGGTAATAACCATTTCCCAACTCAGTAACAAGCAAATGTGCAGAGGAGTCAAAGGCAGCTTGTGTATATATTCTAAACATCATCTGCCTGTTATGGGAGAAATCTTTCAGTGGAGTTGTATTGTTGTGTGTTGGAGTGTGTTGAATTTCCTACATGTTACTACCTTGGCTTACAGCATAATTTTACTTCCTAATTGACTCTACTAGTACTGTGTATTCTTTTCTTAGCTCCTTGTGCAGTTGAGGATGTTGTTTCATTCTCTGTTCATTTTGCTAGATCCTGAGTTTGGTACCTGGGCTTTGCAAAGCCCAGGAGATCCATTCCAGGAGACATCCGTTTATGTACAAGTGTTGTATTTCCACCCTGCTCTGAATGTAATGTCTTGCTCTCTGGAGTTTCTGAAAAGGGATAATCCTCTTCGGAGCATAGAAACAGTTCTTTTCCTTCAACCTGTGGAATAGGAATCAACAAGGGCAAGTGTAGGGTCCTGCACCTGGGGAGGAAGAATGCCAGACACCAATATAGGTTAGGGGTGGACCTGCTGGAAAGCACTTTGGAGGAAAAGGATCTGGGGGTCCTGGTGGCTATCCATGAGCCAGCAGTGTGCCCTTGTTGCCAAGAGGGCCAATGGAATCCTGGGCTGCATAGGGAAGAGTGTGGCCAGTTGGTTGAGGGAAGTCATTCTCCCGCTCTACTGTACACTGGTGAGGCCACAACTGGAATACTGCATCCAGTTCTGGGCCCCCCAGTTCAAGAGGGACAGGGAGCTACTGGAAAGAGTCCAGCTTAGGGCAACAAAGATGATTCAAGGATTGGAGCATCTCCCTTATGAGGAGAGGCTGAGAGAGCTGGGACTCTAGCCTGGAGAAGAGAAGGCTGACGGGGAGTCCTTATTAATGCTTATAAATATCGAAAGGTTGAAGTAGGATAGAGCCAGACTTGTTTCAGTGGTTCCCAGTGACAGGATGAGAGGCAATGGGCACAAGCTGCAACAGAGGAAGTCCATTCAAATATGAAGAACAACTTCTTCACAATGAGGGTGACAGAGCCCTGGAACCAGCTGCCCAGGGAGGCTGTGGAGTCCCCTTCTCTGGAGATCTTCAAGACCCACCTGGAGGCAGTCCTGAGTGATGTGCTCTGGGCAATCCTGCTTTAGCAGGGGAGTTGGACTAGATGATCTCTAGAGGTCCCTTCCAACTCTGACAATTCTGTGATTCCATGAGAGCAGATGGTGAAAGGATATACTGTATTTAGGGGTCACATTGATGAGGATTCAAGTGGTGTATTGACTTATTACTGATGTGTAATTAACATTTTTTAAAATCCTAAAAATTTCTAAACACCCTTCTATAGCTAATTTCAGAAGGTTCTCATTGCTTGCTCACTCACTGGCACTTAGATGCAAACCCCACACAGCTCATGTGAGTGAAAGGACACACAGCATTTTTTGAGCAAGGGGAGGTTCTAGAGCTCACCTGTGCTGTAGGAGATGTGGGTGCTCCAGCTTCGTGTGAACACGTGGTGCTCCCAGCAACCCAGGGACCACACACTGGTGAGAAGGCTCCCACAGGGAGGTGTGAGTCCCTCATAGTCTACTCGCAGGAGTGCAGTGTCTGATGGGGAAGCTGCTCTCTCTGGCCTTTCTGGCAGTTAAAAAAATAGTTTTGACTCCAAAGTCCCTGTTAAAAAATTTTAGCTTTTTTTACACTTTTGGTTCCTCATTTGTTTTGAAAAGTCTCTCTGTAATTCCCAGGTTACTGTTTAATCTGGCTGATTGGGTTTTTTGGGGGTTTTTGTTGTTTTTTTTAGCATGATCCTTTCACGCTCCTGTCTTCACTGCACTTATTCAGGCGATTTTATCCAGGATGTGCTATGCTAGCAACACCACAATGCTACTTGGGTGGCTTTAGGGAGTAGGGGTTGTGTTCTCTTCCAATTTTTTTTTTTTCTGGAGAAACATGGAATTAGAGGTGCTGTTTACTGTCTGCATGAATACAGCTTTAATCAACGTATCTTACTCTCTTCCTCTAGTGGAAACTTGATGGATCCACCTTTTCAAAGTCAAAAGAAATACGGAACAAGCTTTACAAAGTTGGAGAAGAAAACCATCAGAGGAAAGAAATATGATTCAGATTCTGATGATGACTAGAAGAACAACTAAATATATTTGTAAATCATGTTTTGTTTATGCTTGGTACATTTCTAAGAATGTTTTTTATAAAGCTTACTGCTTTTCATTACATCTGCACATAATGCTCATTTTTCTATACAGTTTTATACAACTGAGTCATAGCAGAAAAAAAGCTTAAATATTTTTTTTTCCTCTTTTGGAGATCATTTGTAATTTAAAAATCTGAGTCCTTCTAACTACATAACATGGCAAATGAGGAACTTTGTCTTAAGTGTAAGTTTATGAAGTGTTTTGAAGTAACTGTTAGCAACAACTGTACCAAGTCAGACCAAAGGTCCCTCTGGCTCAGCATCCAGTCTCAGTGGCCAAAAGCAGATGCATGAGGAAGATTAAAAACAGGGTGAGCAGACAGCAATGCTTCCCTAGAATATATACTTTAAGAAATCTCAGGCTTGGGGAACACTCTATCTGAGAGCATTTGCTGGTTAAAGTAGTAGGGGAAAAAAAAATCTCTTTAAATGCTAATAATATCCTAGCATCCACATCATATGACAAGGATTCCACAGTTTAATTGTGTTTTGTGAAGAACAACTATCCGTTGTCTTCCTTGAATCTGACAGTTCCATATTTTTTCCCTGATTTTCGTTATTTAAGACAATGATAGACACTTTTCAAAAATATTCTTCCCTGTCAGTAGTCTTTTCAAATTTATTATTACTTATTTTATCAGTAAAGCACTACAAAATTATTAGTAAAGGAATTGTGCATTTAAACA
The DNA here is from genome assembly GCA_004320125.1 of Scolopax mira. Taxonomy (NCBI): domain Eukaryota; kingdom Metazoa; phylum Chordata; class Aves; order Charadriiformes; family Scolopacidae; genus Scolopax; species Scolopax mira. The sequence goes on from BJBW01004897.1 coordinate 6,108, forward strand.
AATGATTGCTTACCTTATGGTGCCATATCATAATATTGAGTAACTTAACTACGTTGCACTGTTAAAACAGTTGTTAACTTATGTGAATTCTGAAATAGATGGCCAAGAGAAATGCCCTTTACCGTCTATGTACGCTGCATGTTAAAGCTGATACAGCAGGTAATAGCACATAGCAACAAGCATACTGAAAACAGCCTTGTTGACAGGTTTGTATAATTCTGTGGTTTTGAATGAGTGGATTTTATAGCAGATGCTTTGTACAAGAGAGTAGAATAGAGAAGAGTATTTGGGAGAAACCTTGATCTGTTTAGATATAGCACCGCATACTGTGTACTGTTCTTAAGTAATGGACAGAATTTTCAAGGGGCATCTTCCTTGGAACACAATGTAGAATTTCTGGGTAGGTGGAGAGTTGATGAGTTTTCTTTTTGTTTAAAAAACAAGAACAACAAAACACCAAAAAAAGTTTACTGTGTGCTGAAGGACGTTTTTGAAGTGGTATTTTGAATCCAGTTGGTCCAGAAAAGCAGTGAAGTGAGTCTAGTCAGTCCTGCTGCCTTGTATTGGAGAACATTTGTGATTGGGCCAGCACAGCAATATATCTCTAAGTTAAAAAAAAAAAAGTTATATTTTATTTCTGTTCGTGTACATTGAAATAAAATTATTTTAATTCTAATGTTGACTTTTGCATCCTTTCAAATAAGGTGATCTAGGTGCTATGAGTTTCGGGGTTTTTTTCCATCAGAAAAGAAAAAGAAATTGGAATCAGAAGTCCATCAGAGAGTTGCACATGCTCTTTCTAGACTTCTGCCTTACGGTTCTGTCTGACATTAAGGCACTCACTTTGAGAAGGCAATCAGCTTAAGATGTACACAGCTGCCTGTTTACATCAATCTACTAGTAGCATAAAGTAAACTTGCTTCAAGTTTATCTCCTTTTGAATGGACAGACTCTAAATGCACTAGAAAGTGCTTTTTTAATTTGTTTTTCATCCAGTTGGATGAAATTAGGAAAGCAATGTTCCAATAGCATTTTTAAGAGTGCCTTAGAAGGACTCATCTCCGAGTCCTAATTATGTTGAATAGGCTGTGAAAATATAAAATCAAGTCTAACATAGTTGCGTGCTGTGTGAAAACACGTGTGGACTTGTCAGGATTCCAGCATGGTGCAATGTCAGAGGTTAGTCAGGTCCACATGTGAACTCATTACAAACTCAGTGCAAATCCTAGTCAGAGTCTGTGGTTTTGTGTCACTTTAAAACTGCTGGGTTTTTTGCCTAAATCTTCATTAATCTTCAGTTGCACCTTTTCCTTCATCTGCCTTGTAATATGCCACATGCACTCCAGTGCTGATACCAGGAGTTTGTAGTAATGCTTGGTTTGAGTTAAAGGGGAAGTTGAGACCTGTTTGTACTAATAAGTTTAAATTTATTTTGAAGCAGCAGTTTCATAGATCTGTCTGCTGCAAGTCTTTACTTTTGTGTCTGCTTTCTGCGTTTTCTGTCTTGAATGAAGATTAAAACTTATTGAACAGTCCTCTTGGTAAGATCTCCATTCTGGATCTGCATATTACTTTGAGATGAACAGTCCAAATTGGAGAATTTTATTTTCGCTGAAACTGTAAAATTCTTTAAGAACTGAAAAATTATTCTAATTTGAGTAGTGGGGCACAAGTTATTCTTCTATGGTGAATTTCAGTGATTTTTTGCAGTGCAGATTAAATAATGAAGTGTCCATAATAGTGAGACCTGGGTCAGCAAGCTAGAAGTGTCAGCAGTACAGAGAACACCAACGGAAAGAAATACCAGCTGTAGAGGCTTGAAAAGCACAAAGCTTAGCTTTGTTAATAGTGATTTAGTGGCAAAATGGCTGATAAATGAGGTGTCGATACATGATATCTAGTAAGGACACAGGTTTCATGTGATTAGTTCCTTACAGCAGATAGATCATGTATGTAAAGACATGACTAAATAAAGTTCCTGAGCCTAAACTGATCAGAAAATGGTACCTGGTCTGGGATGTGTTAGCCATGGAAGGGTATTGCCCAACAGATGAGGAACAGTCGCACGTAGCTTTGGAAGTTAATGGGGCTTATGCATGATCTCAGCACATGACTTTAGTAATGATTAGTGCTTAAGTCTGTGCTTGATGTTTGCATGAAGTAATCATTAAAAGAGGTGCACGGAGACAATAATAACAAGATCTGTATTGTTCAGCTCTTAACGCTGGATTATTTGGACCTGACTGGGCACTCTGTGATAGCTGACTTGATAGCTCTGTGACTATCATCTCTGACGACTTGATCCCGTGTTATGCTTGTCATGGTTTGTTCAAGAATCTACCTAGAAGTTAAATGCTGAGTCGAGCTTTGGGATTTGGGAGGTGAAGAAGTCTGGACTCTGAAAGAGCTGAATTGAGCAACAGGCTCTGGAGAGGGCAACAATTGAACAGCTGCTCTCAGACCCTGTTAGCTGGTTGGATTGCCTGCAAGTGTTGTAGGAGTCATTGAAGGAGGACGACTTGAAAGGTGAATTGATGCCATCTAGACCTCTGTTCCAAGCAATCCGCATTGTGCTATTTCCTGCTTAGAAATTCGGTGAGGAATGCCTTTCTACAGAAGTTTCTATAGGAGGTTGGGCCTTAAACAGTACAGTTTCTAAAACGAGCCCTTGGTCTGCCACGTAAGAGTCCTCAAGCCGACGTGAGGGATGCTGTTATTTTGTCTTTCATGTACACATGCACGTGTGTGCACAGACATACAAGCACAAACTGGTGCAGAAATAATGTAGTAATCATAAGATGTATGAATTGCATATTCAGTATCTGTGTATTCCACTTTTTTTTAAAGGGAAAATTCTTTCAGTATGTGGGTTTATTTGCCTGTCTGTTTAGAAGAGCTCTGTGCAACAGTTTGAGAAGGAGGTTTCACTCCAGAATTTAGAGAAGGCCTCTCTAGGAATCACATGGAGGGTGCTTGATGTTACCATAGAATACTTTGGAACTCTTCTGAGAGGGATGTTTCCCCCAAGCCCCTTTTAAAGGACAAATAGATAGATGGGTTCCACCACATTTGAGCAAATTAATGCTCTGAAGTAACTGCTCAAATTGCTACTCTGGTGCTTTGTTATTGGGTCATGCTTTGGAGCTTGTAGTGTTAAGCCTGTCAAATATGATTGCAGTGATTCAAGACAATCCAGTGTCCCAGATGCTCCTTGTTATCTGTCCCCCTGGAGGGCACTGGTTTGTATTGGGTGCTGCAAAAGGAAACATACATCCATACCTTTGTCACCAATTTACGCTTGCCCAGCAAACTGGCGATAGTAGTACATAAGAGATCAGAGCATCACCAAAAAAGATGTTGTTCAAATTTTGTGGGTTAGTTCTACGTGCATGCACACTGAGAGATATTTGATGCTTGTTGATAAAAGGGGGTAGTTAAGAAAATTTGCATTTAGAGATCTGATGAGGTGCGCATTCTAAGGCTTCATTTTTTGGATTAGCTATTAGAGCCGTGGCTTGAGCTTAAAGTAAAGCAGGAGCTGTGTTGCTGTGTCAGGTCATTGCTCAATCTGTGTTAACATACTTTGCCTTTTTGAACACAGCCTGTTCAGACATCATCTGCCTGGTATGATTTCAACATGTGACTCTTACAAAAAAGGTTTAAAAATTAACTTATCCACTTAACTGCATCTTAACTGGAGATGCATTAACTTAACATCTTAACAGATGCATTAACTACATCTGCTTAACCATACAATCTTCAGTAACCACTGGGTTTTCCCAAGATGTCATCATATGAAAATCAGGTGATTGTAACACACAAAACCACACTTAGTCCCTTCCTGATCTTCTTCCTCCTTGCTAATTGCTTCTGTTGTTAGTGTGCTGCCCTAGAAAAAAAGTCTGTTTCCTGTTTGGTTTCTAAAATGTTGACAGGCTTCAGTGCTTTGTATCATGAATCCCATGCACAAAGAAATGCTCTTAATGGTTATCATGATTAATGGGTAAAGTTAATAAATTATTAGTGGGTGTTAGTTTGACATCCCTGTGAGTCATGAATGTACTATGCCCATATAGTACATGGGAAACCAAAACAAGAATAGCTCTACTGAAGGACCTAGGAACATCAAGAATTAGGTGCTCATGTATCTAATTTCAGTCTCCTCCTGGAACCCAGAATTTGGGATTAGATGTGTTGGTTTCCTCTCCAGCGGGTGGTGCCCTGGGGCAGGATCCAAGGCATCCAGGAGGCTGTTGAGTGAACAACTACAAAAATGTTTTACCCAAGTGTGACATTCCTCTCCCTTCTCCCCTCTGAGGCTTTGTACAGCATGGTGTTAGGATTGTGGCACTGGAAAGAGGAAGCAAGTGAAAATATGACTTTCTGACTTTAGGATTTGAAAGGAAGTGATAAGATTTTCCTTCCTGTTCTCAATACTTTGTGTATTTTCCACGCTTACAAAATACTACATTGATACTATCCCACCCACCTCTCCCTGTTCAATATGAAGCACCAAGGCAGTCTCCGAAACGTGAAGCTGAGGCAACTGTGTCCCTACAAGGGGCTATAGGGCTGTTCTCTTGTCTTCCCACCAACTTCCCCTGTGGCTCTGGTGTGCTCTGCTGTGCAGTGACACAACCTCGACAGGCTGAGGAATGAACACACGTGCATCCAGTCTCGGTGAGGGGCGTACCTGCTTTACACAAAAGGCAGGTTGGGTGTAGGTTTTTGCCTTTCTGAGGTTATCTTCCAAGATTGGTCTTGCTTCTGCCATGGCTGGTTTAAACAAAGTGGGCATCGCAGCCACTTTTGGTGAGTAAATGCATGAGTGTGCGCTGTAAACTCTCACTCACTGAAAGATTTTGGCATCGGGATGCCAAGTCTAGTGCCCAGACTTTGGGATGTAAGGACCAAGCTCCTCTGGCTCAGCCATTTTAGACTCAGACAGGAGAAGAATTATGTCCCATCCGAGTACTTGGGAGACAGCTTTGGAGCATGACAGTGTCTTGGTTCATGTTTTATGAGCATAAACCCTCTCCTGCCTCAAACTTCACATGACTCACGTTAGGTGATAGATGTCTCTTTAAGCTGGGAAGTGAACTGAGGTCTCATGAGATCTAGTCCAGTGACCTCTTTGCTAGAACCCCTTTCCTACAGTAAAATTCAAAGTCTTGTTCTAGACAACAGAAAGAAGAATACTTTTTTTTGCCACCCCTCATAAATACCTCTAGTCTTAGTCATCTTACATGATGACTAGAGAGGTGCTTTGTGCAGAGCAGGATGTCATTTGAAGGCCCACCTGCATTTTTCAGAAGGGCAAGATAAAGGAAGACTTTGGGGCTCTCAGCACCTGTTCATTTCTAAGCACAGTGAAAGCCGAGCACCTCACATCTTACAAGCCTGAAGACCTTTGTTATCATTACTTATAGGCAGACTAGATGTAGAAAAGAAAATCAATGGAAATGTAATTATTAAACTGGCTGTATCCCTTTAAAAGTTGTGAAAAACAACTCTAGAGGGCTTGTCTGAGGTGATGCTACAGATGCATCTTTAACTGGCCAGTTAGTGGTAGGTATCCGTGACATGCGTCAGCTGTTGTGTCCTATAAAGCAGTTATAAAGTCTCTGAATACCTGGTGTTATGTATAATTACATCTCAGACAAAAGAAACAACCTGAGAAATGAATCTCCCTGATGATATTGTGAAACCAGAGTTGAAACTCACAACAGAGACAGTAATTAGCACGGATATTGTTCCAGGTAATTTTAGATAGCATTCTCACCGCCCAGTGAAATGTGATGATATCACCCTCGACCTGAAGGAGAACAGCATGTGCAAGACATAATGCTTTTTAAAATGATGCTCCATTTTGATCACATCTCTATTAAGTGGAATGAAAAAAAAAACCAAAAAACAAAATAAACTCCCCCTGGTAGACCACTTGGCATGAGGGAGGGGGAAAAAAAAGTTAAAATCTCCAAGTAGGAAATAACTGGTAGTATTGGACCTTAGTATACTTTAGGTCTCTAGTGCACTCCTTTCAAGCTTATGTAAAATGGGTGGAAAATGCCATTATGTGTGGTAGCATTTTATGTCCACAGCTCAGTGTAACCAATGATGTCAGGAGAAGACTGTGGGGAAGCCATGTCTGTGGTCACCTAATGCAGCTTATTGCCAGGATGCCCCTGTGAACACCAGGAAGCTCTCCTGCTTCTTACGCTTAAGAAAATGCAGATATCATTTGATAAGTGAACTTCTCTTTCCTTGACCTTCCATCCCCTCCCTCCCACCACACACTGTGCTGACCAAAATCCAACAGAAGGGGAATATGTACTGACATCCTTTACATTTAAAAAATTAGACAAAGGCAAAATGGACTTAAAACTACAGGTTGGTTGGTTTCTTTTTTTTTTTTAATTATAACCTTTATGTCCTTTTTCTTTAATAAATATGTCATATTTCCATAGCTTTCATGTATTTTCCCTACTATCAGCTGTGAGGGATAGCATTTTGCTGTCCCTCCAGAGTCTCATATGAATCCAGAACCTTGTGCTTCTAAACAGAATACCAAGAATAATAAAGAAAAATATAATAAGAGGTTCAGTGGTGTTTTATGAAAGAAGGTAGCGTCTTTCAGGGACATCAGTCCAGCATGTTTCTGGATATCTCCTGCCATTTAGAAAGAGCTGCTTCAGTTATATACAGAAAGATGCCTTCTAACTCATCCCCTCTTCAGCCTATCAGAGGTGGCATCACATCACAGCTGTGTGTATTTTCCCTCTGTCAGGTCATCAGCTGTCAAATAATCTCCTGTGCTTTACAGGATAATAAAGCATCGCTTGGTTTTGAACCCAGTAATTAGTATTTGGCCAAAACAGTGTTTCTTACCCACCATATCTCAAGCCCAAAAGAGGGAATTGATGAATTTGTGAAGTATAAAATAACAAAGAAAAAGCTACTGGAAGAAAATCATGCTTTCCTAGCCTCCACCCATGCTGGACAGAATGTAGACAAGAGAAAAATATGGGGAAGGGGACAGGCTTAGAGGGGCATCAGCCTCTTTCAATCTCCAAGCAACTCAGATCTTCTGCATGCATGAAAAGTGACTTGGCCTCATGGTGCAAGTCTTTCAGAGACCCTCTGTGTCCCCCCACTGCCTTCAGCTGCTGAGGGACCAGTTCTCTTCCTCCTCATTTCAGCATCCTGCCTCCCCAAGCCTGAAAGTCAAACCCTGCCTCTGCTCTCAAAGTATTCAAGTCACCCTCCTGAATTAGGCTCAATGCAAGCCATGAAGCTGTGAGATGCTTTTCTTTAATTGTCCTTTTTGGAATTCATATGAAAACATGGTACTCAGTTAAAAGCTTGTCAACCTGGAATCACTGAGGAAAGAATCAAAAAACCCTTCCAGAAATGTGTCCAGACTGATCTAAGATGCAAAAGATAGAAGAGCTCTAGACAGGGATCTGAGTTTTGCCTGGCCTCTGCCACTGATTCACTGCAATGTCTTCTGAAAGTCATTTATTGTGCATTGATGTGTTCATTGATTGAGGAAAACCAGTATTTATTTCCTTCCACAGAGTTGTCCCGAGTGTTACTAACCACTGCTTGTGAAAATCTTTGGATGAAAGGAATTGTAAGAGTTCTAAGCTCTTAATATATATTACTTACTGTATCTTAAAACAAATGTCATCATGCTAGGTAGGAATTAACATTCCAAAGCCCATAGGGTGGGTACCTTTTCATCCACATATATATAAAAGTCATCAAGTGACCTGCCTCAGAGGAAGGCCAGCTGAAGACAGGTGAGTCTGAATTAACCTATAGAATATTTATTTAGAGCCAGGAGCCTTGATTTTGTTTTGATTTAGCATTTTGTCAATACTGTGATTGCTACGCTGTTTCTGTCTAAGGGCTGTGATGATGTTTGTGATGAAAGGGGAAAAAAAATAAGACTGATAATAACTTACTTAAAACTTTATAACCTAGCAATTTTCTGGATGTGGAAACAGCTACAGTCTGTAGCTTTAAATAGGACTCCCTATGGATTTGTCATTGAATTCTTAGGTATTGGGTTGACTATATGGATCTGGGCTTGCGAATGCTCCGTGTTAACAGCTCAGACTGCTACTGCGTGTACCTAGCCCTGGCCGTGGGCATTGGCTGGCCTGAATAAGCTCACTCAGGACAAGGGAGCCTTCCCAATGACACCAGTGGGCTCCTTGTGTTTGTGCATCCTTGCAGTCTGGTTTGTAATAGAAATACAGGCTAGAGAAAAGGTCACACATCGTTAAAATCAATAAGGCATTTTCAAGTGTTAATAGCATTGTGTGAGGATTGCTACAAGACTCAGGGTGTGTTTTGTATTTGAAACCCTCTTGGGGGGAAAAAAAAACCAAACTAACTACAACATTTGTAAGCCATAAAAACTGCTTCACCAGCAAGCCAAGTACAGTCAGTGTTTTTTCTAGTTGATAGCTACTATCTGATGACATTTTGGAATTTTATTAATAAGCACAACAGACACATTTATTATAAAACTGATTATCTGCCATTACCACAGACAGGAATTAATGCAGAAATATTATTTTACCAGCAAAATCTTTGCCCTGCATGCTCTTAGCAGAGGATTGAGGGTCATGTTTCCTGATTTTTGAAAACTCATTTTCCAAAAGCCAAGCAAAAATCCCATTGCCTTTTGAACAGAGAGTCAAAGGAATGAATGCACATTAGACTTCAAACACATACATATTTGAAGCAATACAATGTAAAGACATGCTAAGGGTGCTCAGGAGAGGTTCTGTGATCAAGAGATATAAAGTGACAAGGGCTGAAAAAGGTCCCAGGCTGCCAAAGGGGACCTCCCTGCTCCCCAGGCTTGCACCTTCACTCTCAGTGTGATGGTGTAGTGACACACAAGATGGAGGAGACATTCAGCTTCAGAAGAAGCCTTTATCCCTCAAACAAGGAGGAAATAAAGAGCAGATGGGGCTCCCATCACTTGCTGCTTCTCCCACCACCACTTTCTGAAGCTGGTGGCTGCATCCAGTGCTAGGGTTGAGGGGGAGAGTGTACTGCAATGAGGGTGACTTTGCTCCCCAACCCATCTTCAGCTAATGCCATCCCCATCCAGTGCCTCAGGGTGGGAGCTTTTGGCATGCAAGTTTTGCTACAGGACTGTTGAAAATCAGCACTAATTTCTTCATGTTTCTTCAAACTGCTGTATTTCCAGGTCTTCTGGGACAGCTGAGGAGAGCCATCACCATGATCCCTGCACTGCTCTTGCTGGGCCTTATGGCCCTTGTTGGTGAGCTGAGGTTTGGGTTTGGTTTGCTGTCGAAAGCCCCCCAGGAACTACTTGCAGAACAACTGCAGAGAGGAGGCGTGTGGTCAGGCCCGAGGTCCCCTTTCTGCAGGGTCCTCTAAGACCATGTGTGTCTGGAGCTCCTCAGCTGCCATATGAGGCTGCTTGCCACCCATCTACATCCTTTAAATAAGCACATCTAGAGTATGGGACTGACACCAAAAGGGAGTCACGGACATACCTCATCTTGATTTTCCCAGCTAACCTTATCTGATCTCTCTGATCTATCTGTCACAAATGCTGCAGGATGTTTGATGGAGGCTATTCATCCCTCAGTTAATGAGGAAGCTGGGTAATTGGCCCAGGCTGAGGCAAGCACTCTCCTGAATTAATTCCTCACCAAGTTACAGAGGGATACAGGAGACGATTCCAGCCAGGATGCTCAGGTACTGCCAGCTACCATCCGAGGGACATTGGACAGCATCGAATGGAAAAAAAACCCTCTGAAATAAATGCAGAGGCTGCAGTTGCCCTCTCCCACACTGGCCTTTAGACCTAACAGGGCAGACGCCTATTCATCGAAATTGTCATTAACTTCATTTGTTTCAACTTACTCTGTTAGAAAAGAACAAATTTTTCTAGCTTTTGTTGATAACATTACTGATGGAGAAAGATACAAGCATGGCCAACACAAGGTGACATGGGTTACGGGTCTGGTGAATCCCTCATGCTTGACTTGTAGTCACTTGCATCATGCTGTACGATAGTGCTCTGAGATCTTGTGTGTTCAAACACCTCCATTTAATTTTTCAGCTCCCTCCACGAGTTACAGTTGCTATGGCGATGTAAGGACTCTTCAGGCCCCCACAATCTCCTGTACAGCCGTACGAGCCCCAGACTGTGGTAGGTATCGTTCATTCCTTGATTTGTCAAACTGTTTCTACCTGACAGAGAGATGCTTTGCCTTCCATGAAATGTGGTGAAACCATTCAATTAGCCAAAAGGGGGAAAGGAACATTTCCTCTTCCCCGAATGGCAGGTGCTGTGAAACCTCCAGATCTGTCGGGAAGCAGGCAGACAGACATCACGTCCTACAGCTAGGATCCTCAGCCTCCAAGCAAAGGGAAATAGCCCAAACCCTTTTCTATTGAAATGGCTTCTTCATCAGCCAGGCCTTTAGCATCAGCATCCTCACAGAGCCCTGGGCCCTGTCTGCTCAAAGGGAAGATGTGCAGAGCAAAGTCCTGGGTGCTGGTGTGTTGGCTGAGCTGGCCAGTAATGACCTGACAGAGACACATTTTGCAGGGGAAGGTCCCAGGTGTGTAGCCATCCTACCTCTGGGTAACCCGTTTTTGGTAATTCCTTTCTGTTTCCCTCTTTCTTGCCTTGTGTTATTGGCCCATGTCACTGCACAGCTGAACATTGGGTTCAGACCTCCCAGGCCTCCAGGGGGTGTGTCCAAGCGTCGATCTGAATTCACTTGCTTGTTCTCAAGCTGTCCCAAAATTACTTAAAAAACCCTCCACCTTTCTATCCATAGACTAGCTACAACAATGTAGCTGTTAACTGCAGTTTGGCTGGTCAGTAGTGATGCATCACTTGCTTTTGCCAAATGCATTTTGAAACGTCACTTTTCCGACTCCAGAGCCGCATTTCCAGTGGAGCGGCAGCAGAAAAGGACCACAAACATGTGGTCTCACCTTCTGAGAAGCCACCCTCTTCCCCTCATCATCTTTGGGTACCAGTACAGCAGCTCCCTGGCCATGGTCAGAACCAACAGGGCTGTGCTTGCTCCTCAAGCACCACTGCCTGACTGGGTGTAGTTGCTTTTTCTTCAAAACTGGAGTTACTCTTTTGAGACATCTCAAGGGGAAAGCAAGGGTTTTGAATGGGAGGGTGTCTAAGTCCACCTTTTCCTACGTCACAGGTCTTGCCACGATAAGGAGGACTGCTGAGGCAGACATCGTACGCCTGAGGAAATATGAGGTGCCGATTAAGAGAGTAGCCAGAAACCTCTGCTTGGACCCAGCGCTCATCGCTGCCATCATCTCACAGGAGAGCCGCGCTGGCCTGCTCCTGGAAAATGGCTGGGACCAGAGCCGGCAGAAGTACGGCTTGATGCAGGTACGTCAGGACAATAATGAGTAACAGAACAGTCATGTAGTGAATATCCCAGAGCTTCACCTTCCACAGTGTCTGTTCTGTGTTCGAGACAGCACTTAAATGCATTCCTACTACATCAAAGGTTGTGCTTAAGTGTTGTCCTGAATAGGTCACTTCCATGAGTCACATCCCAGGAGTACAAAGAAGAAGGGGAAGCTACTGAATTTCACTGAATTTTCACTGAATTTTTTTAAAGTTGGAAGGGACCGTAGAGATCATCTAGTCCAACTCCCCTGCTGAAGCAGGATTGCCCAGAGCTAGAGCAGGTCACTCAGGACTGCATCCAGGTGGATCTTGAAAATCTCCAAAGAAGAGGACTCCACGACCACCCTGGGCAGCCTGTCCCAGGGCTCTGTCACCCTCACTGTGAAGCAGTTTTTTCTCATATTTGAGTGGAACCTCCTGTGTTCCAACTTATGCCTGTTACCCCTTGTCCTCTCACTGGCAACCACTGAAAAGAGTTTGGCTCCCTCCTCCTTCAACCCACCCTTTAGATACTTGTAGGCATTAATAAGATCTCCCCTCAGCCTTCTCTTCTACAGCGGTGGTTGTGCCTGGAGGATACCCCATCTTCTTGCTCGACTTTTCTAGATTGGCAGGCAGCAACACCAACCTTTTGGAATGTGGGATAGCGAAGAACACATAAACCAGTGCTCGACTATCCTGGTTCTTGCAATTAATGAAGTACGGGCAAGACATCCTACCTGGACCTGGGACCAGCAGCTGAGAGGTACTTGATGGGCTATGTACCAGAAAGGGACATGCTTAAGGTTACATTTAGAAGCAAAGAGGGAAAGCTGTATTACATGCACCTGGCACAGCATGAATAGCTGAGATTCTTAAACTGGAAAAAAATTAACAGCCCTCTTTTGCTTTTTTGCTCCCTGATAGCACTCTGGTTTGCAATTTGCATCTCAGTATGGACACTGAAGGACTTTCTATCAGTGTGGGTTCAGTGGGGTGTCCTGCATGCTGGTCTGTCACTGCATGTTTTTTGTTGGCATTTAAATACCACATTAAGATTTCTAGCAACATTTAATTAATACCAGATGATGATTTGTTGTTAGTATTATAATAATGCAGAGGTTCCTGAGTAATGGGAGTGCTGTGCTTTTGTTGGTGTCACTTTTAAGGGAAAAAGAGCATCAGTCTGGCAGATTTTACAGCATCTCTTATCAAAAAAAAAACCAAAAAAAACCACAAAACCCCTCAGAATTTTCTAGTTCATTGGGGGAAAACCCAGAACAGCAGACCAGCAAGAGGTCTGAATACAGAAGTTATGTCTCCAGCTCAAAACACAGGCCCCCCATGTTCCTGCCTGCAGAACAGAGGCAGTGGTGGGACGCCAAATTCCTTGGCAGCTTTTCTGCAGTAGGAAGCCATGAGAAACCAGCCCAGCCTGGGAACTGCCGCAGCGGCATGGAGGCACCCCGTGTAGCTTTGGGGGAAGGTTATCAGGCACAGCCTCAGCAGGTTGCCCTTTGACTTCAGTGACAAATGCCCACAGAGGGACACTACCTCGAGCATCTGGGCCACCACTAGTGAATGGCTGGTTCCATGACCACCTTAAATTCCTTGCAAAGGCGTTGTGCTCAGTGAAAGTGAACAGGCCTCAAGTTACCCTCTTTTCTGTTCATCCTGCAAGTGAAACGGCTGTCAGGAGGATAAATAAGGTAGAAACCGACCAAACAGAAGACACTGGGGAAGGCAGAAAGTGAGGCACCACAACGCAAGAGGCTTACCATGGCAGGCTGATGATTGTGCCAAGGAAGCATGCGATCCAGGCTTGCTTGTAGTCCCTGTTATCTGCCCTGTTATGGGTTCCTTCACTGTAGAAATAAGGCTTTTGCAAAATCAGGCACTTTTTGATAATAAAGCACAATTAGCAATTTCCCAAGCAGTTGTGTGGGTTTGGTGAAATGCGCCTGCTGGCTATGAATTTTTGCTTTTACATATCTATTTCTTACTTACAAGCCCGTAACAACTCCTTTTAACTCTTTACAGGGGGAATCTGCACCTACCGTGCAAAAATGGGCAACTTCCAGGTCTACGAGGAAGACCCCTGTGACAGAGACAACTACTACGCCAACAGCGTGATTGGACGAGCCCAGTACTTTAAGACACATGGGTTCTAGGTCAGAAACTCACCCCACCACTGAGCCTCTCCTCTACTTAGACTAGCCCAGTAGTGATCATAGTACCCAGAGCAGTTTCCTCATGTCTCCTGGTAGGACTGATGTTGGTGGCAACGGCAAAGGCACCCTTGCTCACTTCATCAAGCTCCAGCTCCACACTCACCAATGTGCAATCTCAGCACTGCCTTCCAGGGGACTTGCAGGGATGAGAAACCATGAGCCTTTGAAAGGCAGGCAGGGACAGACCAGTGATGTTTAAATGCTGGGTGAGGAAGGTGCCTCTTCTCATTCAGAGCAGAAGACGGGACTGTTTGTGCATCCCCCAGGTGCAGGCACGGAAGCAGCTCTCCATGGGCACTGGCTGTGCTCTTCCCATCTCTTCCCATCTCCTTCCATCCACCTCCGTGGCCTCCAAATTTAAATCATCCTCCCCCTTGATTGTGATAGCTAGTGAGCAATGAAGAGGCTTCTTGACAAGCCTCTGCTCTCTGCGTGTTTCTTCACTAGCTGTATATTCCTATGGCCAGCTTGGGGGGGGGGGGGGGGGGGGGAGGGGGAACACTAAACATGCTTCTGCTAGTCTCCTGAGCCCTGGAGCCCCCAGCCGTGGTGGGGCTGGAGACCTCTTTTCAGGGTGAAAAGTGGCCTCACAGCAGGGAAACCATCTATACGAGAAGTACTGCAAGTGCCACAGCAGGCATGGGAGACACCTTTCCACTAGAGAGCAGTCCTCCCTGCAGGAGCCAGCCCCATATGTACCCGCCCCAGGAGTTGCATCATAACAACTGCATTGGTTAAAAAAAAGAAACAAACCCAAAAAACAAAACCAAAAAACTGCACAACCTTTCCTGCTTTAGGTTTGGCACATTTATGCTGGGTTTCCTCCAAGTTTAAAAGCATTTCAGGATCTGTCCCTCTGCCAGAAATCCCAACTTCTAATTAGGAGTGAATTAGCTCTGGGTTTCTAAGCTCTGTTTGAAAGTGTTCTTCAATGTGGTTGGGTCTGGGTGCAAATTTAGGTTTACTGAGAGTAATACTGAGAATAAGAGAGAAAATAAAGATAATTGTTGATTCCAAATCTTTTCTTTTCTTTTTTTTTTTTCCTCCGGGACCATTGGGAAGAAAACTGCAACTTGAGTAAATGACCCAACTCAGTACTCTTGGAATAGGTCTAAAACTCAATTTGAGAACATTTGAAGAGGAAAATGGTGCTGCAGACTGAGGTGGGTGAGGAGATGTGGGCTGGGAGGCAGGGCGTGAGGGAGCTTGAGCCCACTCCCCCACCCCATACCTGCGAGCAGGGGAAGAAGGACATTCATGTTTAGCCTTTTGAATGCCTATTTCGGAGGCATCAGGGCACCTTTCTGCCAGCTGTCACCATTGCTGGTGCAGAAGTGATGTGCCTGGTGGTCCCTGCCCGGCAGCACGGGGCTGTGCTGTGGCGTGCTGGGGGTGCCGGGCAGGGTCGACACAGGCAGCGTAAGAGCTTATTTGGAGATGGCTTTGTCAAGTGGAGCAATTCTAATGTTGTGCTCCTCATCTTGCCAGTCACTCATCTGCTCAGTGTTGTGTCAAGGACTGTGTGTGATTAACATATTTGCAAGCAAACTCATTTTATCATCTCTGGAGACCAGAGGGAGCTCTAGGACATCTCTAATGTTACTGATTTTTTTTTTTTTTTAAAGACTACAGAAAATAGTTCAGTGTAGACCAACTGGAGGTATTAAACTATATGTATTTAGTATTCAGTGAATTGTGCACCGTAATAAGATAGTTTTAGTAAAATCATTACTTTACAATACAAACTTGTGAAACATATCCTATGGTTTGATCCCCTCTACTTGAAACAGCTTATGTAAAATTCATAGGTTAAAGTCTCTGGTGAATTATGTTATATAAACCTCTATGTTATACAAACCTCTTATGTAAAACTTATAAATGCATTTTTGGCAGATCAGTATAAACTTCAAATGGGGCAGGGAATCTCATTGCTGCCTACATGAATAATGTTGGGTTTTGAGTTTGGAGGGTGAACAAGAGCAGAGCTTGCTTTCATGCCCTTCATGTCACTCTTAATTGCTGCCAGCAGGTTCCCTTTCACCACTACTGGGTGTTACCAAGGTGTGGATCCTTGAGCTCCTCAGGAATCCAATTTCTCCATGCATTACCTATGAAGCTACTGCTTCACATTATGCTAGCAACACCCAAGGGCCTGTAGATCCACCTGTTGGCTTGTGCAGCAGCACCACAAACAACTATTTATTTTTTAAGTCAATTTAAAATTCCCAATTATGGGAACTCCATATTTTGTTGCAAATACTGTTTTGGAGTGTCAGCACTTTATAGTGGGTAAAGAAAATCTCTACAGAAAATGAGTTGAAATATAATTGCCTGATAAATTGGCAGGAAGGAGTAAATAATTAAGGAAAGTTTAACTTAAAAAATCTGGCACACTGCCTCAAGATTTGAGCAAAAGCTTTCCTGGCAAACAGTGAGTTCAGATAGCTTTTCCCCTCCAATCTTTTTCTGTCACCCATGTCCATGTTACTGGAAGTTACTTGTCTGGCTGGTGTACACTGCTCTATTCCATCTGGTCACACTATTAGTCACCCCTTTGATAAGTGGCCTATTGAAAAAAACAGGCAGCTTGCAAAGCAAATGATCTAACACCAAGGGGTTGTTTAGTCTGCAAAAAGGGAGGTTGAGGGGAGACCTTATCACAACTACCTGAAAGGAGGTTGTAGCAAGGTGGGTGTCAGTCTCTTCTCCCAAGTAACAAGAAATAGGATGAGAGGAAATGGCTTCAAGTTATGCCAGGAGAGGTTTAGATTGGATATTAGGAAAAATTTCTTCAATTAAGCTGTTATCAAAGATTGGAACAGATTGCCCAGGGAAGTGGTGGAATCGTCACCCCTGGAGGTATTTAAAAGACTTATAGATGTGATGCTGAGGGACATGGGTTAGTGGAGGTTTTGGTAGTATTAACAGTTGGATGCGATGACCTGAAAGGTCCCCTCCAACCTAGACAATTCTACGATTTTATGAAGTAGCATATCAGAAAAAGCAGAAGCACAGTATATTGGGTCTGGCTGAGAGTGAGTTATTTTTTCCCCAGAAGCAGCCCTCATAGTGCTGTGCTTTGTGTCGGTAACTAGAAAGGTGTTGATAACACACCAGTGGTTTGGCAGCCTCTGAACAATGCTGGCACAGCATCAAAGCTGTGTCTCCGACATTCCCACCTCACAGATAGGCTAGGGGTGGGCAAGATCTTGGGAGGGGACATAGTCAGGACAGCTGACCCGAACTGACCAAAGGGATATTCCATACCTTGTGATGTCTGCATACCAATAAATGCTAAGAGACAGAAGGACAGGGAGGATCATTATTACATTTGTCTTCCAAAGCAACTGCTATGTGTCCAGAAGCCCTATTTCCCAGGAATTGGCTGGATATCATCTGCTGATGGGAAGTAGACAATAAATCTTTTGTTTTCCTTTGCTCCCAAGCACAACCTTTGGTTTTGCTTTATTAAACTGCCTTTATCTTGACCTGCAAGGATTTTTTCCATCTTATTTTTTCCCTCCGTTGCCCTGTTGAGGAGGGGAGTGACAGACCATCTTGGCAGGTTCCTGGAGTCCAGCCAAGGTCAACTCACCACAAGTAAGGAAAGAGAGTGGAAAAAAAGGTCCAGGGAATCACAGACTAGCTGCAACACCAGGGAAGATGCTGGAGTAAAAGATTAAATGATTGATTTGTGAGCACCTTGGGGACCAGAAAGCTGCAAAAAACAGTGAGGAGGTCTCTGGCAGCCTGGTTTGGCAGGGAAAAACTACCTCAGACCAACCAAAACTATCTCACTGGATCAGTGGTCAAGAAAGAATCTGTGGTTGTGCTGTACCATGAGCTCAATAAGGCAGCATTCGAAAGTGCCCTTGTATGTGAAGGGCCTTAAGATAAAAACAAAAAGCAATGGTTATCAGCAGCTTGTGGTCAAACTGGTGAGACATTTCAAGTGGAGCCTCACAAGTTTGTCCTACACCAGTCCCTCTCAAACTTCTGGTCAGAAAATGACTGGTGAACTATCAATCAAGAACTATCAGACTGTGGGTTACGGCTGTACTGAGAGGGAACAGGAGCACTTCCATTCATAGTCAAAGACTACAAAAACCTGCTAGGAATAAAAGTACTGAAATAAAATAAAGGCGGGTGCAAAACACTCTAGGAGCTCAAGCAGGAACATAAAGAGGGGAAGAGCAGGCAGGTGACCACCTTGCAGAATGGGCTTGGCAGGGGGCAGTGTCAACGCCAGGGCAGGGGGGAGGAAGAGAAAAACAGAGGAGGGAAAATCCCATTTAGGGATTTATTTTTATTATAGCACTGTGTATGAAGCACCTGGTGTAATTCTCCTCTCAGCCGTCCAGCTGTCCCTATGAGTGAGGCTCGGCTACAGTCTGTCACATCAACAAAAACATGATCAAGAGGATTGCAATTCAAAAGGAAGGTACAAGCTATAGGAAGCATGGAATTAGATTTTAGGTGGTTTCTTTTTCAGAAAAGAGAAAGAGAACACAGTTATGATTTGCTAATATGCAAAAGAAATGAGGGCAATGCCCACATCCTTCCCTTCCCCTTGCAGGCAAGGCAAGTAGCATTGAGTTTCACAGCAGGTTTGTGTTTTGTGAGACTTCAAAAAATTTTCAGGGTGATGAAGCAATGCAACATTCAATGGGCATTTTAAAGAACAAACAAGACCAACATGTTAAAGTAGCTGACGTCATGCTACTGTAGAGAGGGGTAATTCAATCGCTGTTGTTCAGGGACCTTCCCAGGCTAACATCACTGCATCAGAATCAGCACATAGGGAAGACAACAAATTACAGACAGGGAAGAAAAATCTTCTCTTATTGGGGTCCTATGCTTTGGTTTTACAACCCATGTCAGTGTTGGGAAATGTATTTAAATCTGCTTCTTACAATACACGGGAAATGTGAGGTGACAGGCTCTCTCCCTCATCGACTCGTGAAACTGCCATCCGGCCGTATGTGCCGGGGCTCAGGCAGGGATCTGCTTTCATAGTCACCAGGCAGAGGGAGCAATTAAACAACCTGCTTTAGCAGTAACTGAAGCAGTAGGAAAACCCCTGCCAAAAACAAGTTCCCATGGGCCCGAGCCGTAAGCCACGTGGGTGAACAGGTTGCTCTGATGACTGACTCTCAACACTGGAGTTGGGTCATTCTGAGCCACACGTCCATGTCTCCCTTTCCGAGACATGCAGAAAACAAAGGGAAACGCCACCACAGCAACACAATGCTGAATAACTGCTTTTGTTCTGCTTCACTACTCGCTGAAAAAGTGGGCTGGGATTTCCTAGCCAGAGACCTGTTCCCAGAACAGTGCTTCTCTGGCGGTTGCCTTGGGCACACTTAGCACCACACCCCAAAATACTAGGCTCACCTTATGGGGTTTTCTTCTTGATAAGAACAACCTCACCTCCTGTTTCATCCAGGCCAGAAAGGGCAACACTGGCTTCCCTTTAATCTGGGGGTGACAGATGAATGTGAGAGATGCCCTGTGAGTAATACTGGTGGTCAGCCACCCCTGAAGTCTGTCTCTAGCAGCAGCAGGAGGAGATGCTGCCTGGGGAGGACATGTGAGCTTGGCTACTTTCTGCAGTCCATTTTCTTCCCCTGCCCCCAGCACCCTCAGCTGTTTAATAGGAGTGGCAGGGAACACATCCACCCTTTGCATGGCACTGCTGTCCATGAATCCATCACTTTGGGAATGCGCTAGTGCTGCTCCACAGCAGCAAAGCCATGGCCATAGGTTCCTTGATAATGCTGGTTTGAATCTTTATAAAATTTTATTTGGAGACCCAGCAATACTTCACCCACTGGCCTTTATCCATGTGCTCAAACCATGGCGGAATGGCCCCTTGTGGGAGCTGGTCTGACCGTCTCTCAGCTGACAAGGCTCATTCTGATCTTTAATGCACACTCTCCTATGTTGCACAGGACAAGCACCAGCCTGTGGTCTCAATGACACCTCCAGAGCTGGTGCCGTAGTTGGGAATGACATTGTCCACCCACCAGCACGCTGGCACTGATGCCAGCCAGCTCTGCTTTCCCAGGCTGCCTGCTCTGCTGTGGCACAGCCCAATGCCCCCAGATGTCCCATCTGGGACAGGCCCATGGTCAGGGAGGCTTCCTGTTTGCCCCAGTACTTAACATATTATTTATACTGAATTAATCTGGCTCCTACCAACTGTCCCAAGGTGGGAACCTCCCTGCAGCCTCCCCAGTAAGACAAACACAAAGGCTACAAAGGATTAGTAAGGCTTTGTCACCCCTGAGTGCCCCTTTCACACCTTTTTCACCAAGAAGCCCTAACCTTCTCCTAACTGCTTTTGATGTATTTGAAGATTTTTGCTAATAGTTTGAGTCTCTTGCAGGACACTCTCCATAATGTTTTTCCAGTTCACATGTGACCTCCTGTGTTTTATACCAATTTATAACCAATTCTCATATGGAGAAGCTTTCCATTTCCTTCACAGCAGCCTTATCCTTTAGGCAGTCACCTAACACTTCCATTGACAGGGCAACATTTTTTGTACCTTTTCCTTAGGAACAGAGACAATCTCTAACAAGGCATGGCTACGTGCTTGAGCCACAGGGGCCATAGAGTGGACCATGTTATCTCACAGATGTCTTCCCTGCAGCGTTTAATTGCCAGAGGCTGTCCTTCCTTCCTGCCAGACACAAGAGAGAAGATTAAAGAGTAGCTGGTTCCGATTTGATCCAGTGCCCTGTTTATTGATTGGATCATTGTGGCACTTGCTATATGTGCTATAGGTAGGTGTCATGCACCTACCACACACCAAAGCCATTTCAGCAGCAGGACTGCCAGATTGCTCTATACGAAGGCTGAAGAGCTAGCTGGGCTGCTGTGGCCAAAGGCTGGTGGCCAACACTTGAAACTTTCACTGGTGGCCAGCTACAAGGGGTCTAGAGGACTGATCCTGCAGCTAGTACTGTTTAGTGTCCTCAGTACCAATGTGGGACAGAGAGCACTGCTTGCAAGTTCACAGGTGCTTGGTGGGACAGGACTGCCAGTCAGAGGAATGTGGACAGACTGGACAGGAATCTCATTAAATTCAACTACAGGTGCTGCCAAGTCCCTCACCTGGGACAGAAAAGCCCCAGGCACCAGTACATGCTGGAGACCAGCCAGTGTGAAAGCAGCTGTGTGGAGAAAGTCCAGAGGGTCCTGGTGGAACCAAGGTGACAAGTAGGTAATGCAGCCTTGCAGCAAAGGCAGCTAATAGCCTCCTGGGCTGCATTAGGAAAAGCATGACCAGCAGGGTCAGTGAAGTGATCCCTCCCATCTTCTTGGGACTCCCCAGTATGAAATGGATCATGACATGCTGTAGGCCAGTGCAGGCCACCAAGAGGGAGAACAATTTATACAAGCAGAGACTGAGGGAACTAGATCTGCTCAGCCTGGAGAAGACAAGGCTTTTGGGAGACATTTCCAGATACCTCTGTGAAGCTTATAGAGAAGATGGAGCCATACTTTTCTCAGGGGTGCATAGCAAGAGGGTCAGAACCAAGAGTCACATGTTGCAACAAGGCAAATTTGGATTTGATACAAGAAAAAGAGTTTTTCACAAAAAATGGCAGGTGGTTAAGCACTGTACCAGGTTGCACAGGGAGGCTTCAGAATCTCCATTCTCAGAGGTGTAGATATAAGCAATTACTCAAATATTTGTGTTTGCAACTTCAATAAAGTTATGGGATGTGACTTCAAATATTCAGTTTCTGTAACATCTTAATTAATTGCTACAATCTAATTATACATTGAGTCAAGATTTATTGCCTACCACCATCAGAATGAATGTTATATTGGTAAAGCAACTCCTACAACACAATGACCTATGTCAGTGGCTAAAATGAGTCCGAAACAACGGACACAAAACTTTATTCACGGTTCAGTGTGATACAAAGGTGATACACTGTGTCTTGGAAAGAGTGAAGAACGATGGAGAAGACCATTGGTAGGAAATTCTTCTTGGATGGTGTCCTGGTTTGAGGTGAAACAGAACCAATTTTCTCTTCAGTAATTTTACTTTTTAGCTAAGCTTCTTCTAACTATCTAAACTCTCTGAAATTAAGGGTCTTCCTCTTTGAGTGATAAGACATGATTATGCCAAGGAATGGTATACAGAAAGCTCTTGCCTATTCTTATTGCTGTAACAGCCAAGGTCAGCTAACTTTGGAGGACCAGAAGTGGAAAAGTGTAGAGGGGTCCCACCTGTGGGGAGGAGCAGGCAGGACAGGTGACCCAAAATTGACTAACAGGGTATTCCATCCCATCTGCATGGTGCTCAGTATAAAAGCTGAGGGATCAAAGAAGCCTCTTTCTTCAATGACCAGTGTCCAAGGAGGACTATGTCTGCCCTTGATTGCGATCTGAGCAATCCAGACCTGGAATCCATCTCCCATCCATCACTGAGTCCAGTCTGGGACTTTCCCTGTGCCTGCTGTTGATGTGATCATGTGATCATCATGGTTTTGTATATATTGTATATATTTCATTATTTTCTTTTTTATTAATTTATTAATATTTTCATTAAAGTAGTTTAGTTTCTTCCTAAACTCATAAATCTCTTTATCTCTCCCTTTCCTCTCCTTGGAGAGTGAGGTGGGAGAGAGCATCTGTCATTTGTCTCTGTGGCCAGCCCAGCCCAAACCACAACAGATGGTCACTGAAGGCAACGGGAGTTTTTAATCTCGTGCTTCGCCAATTGTGATTAAGGTATTTATTGCTTTTGACCATATTGTACATACAGGTTTGGTACAGGATAAAACTAATAACCCAACTCCAACCAACAAAACTCCAACCATCCAAAACATACAAGCTAATACATAGCAAATAGTAATACTTCACTATCTACTTACCGTGGACCTGTAAACACAGAAGTTACCAATACATTATTTATGGCACAGAGGCAAGAGGTGACTGTACCGCCACTCTTGTGAGAATAAGATGAATTGACTATAGTCACAGAGCAGAGTGTGCCGGTGTGCTCCACAGCCAACCCAACTTTTATCTCCCATAACCCTGTCCAAGTGATAACCACTGGTGGTGGTCATAATGAGTGCGTCTACTTGTGGTGGCCACACTCAGCTCAGTGTGGTTTCATGGAGACAGATAACAACACAATAGTCAAGGTCTAACTTGAGCAACGCACCCATGTAACCACAATACTAGTACTGTGGTCAATATGCAAATCTGACTACAGGTCAATCATTTTATCCGCACTATGAACAGCCCAAGAGCCTTTTGAGCTGTCCTGCACAGCAGTGGACTGTACACCAGGATCTCCCCTTGAGCAGGGAAGATCCTCCAGGTTACTTCTCAAGACTCAGAGATTCCTTGCCACAAGAGATCCTTGGTAAGTGACTAATAGTTTGCTAAACTTTGAAATCTTAGCTAAGTAATAAAAAGGATTGATTGTACATATATAGTCCTTTAGATATAAAATGTTAACCAAGTCTGAGACTAGGCTTGGATCCAGCTGCACTTAGACTCCTCTCTGAGAAGGAATTTAGAAAGCAAGGAGGTTCTTTCTGAACTTTGACTCAACAGGAGGGTGTCCCTGACTACTCTGTCTGACCCTGTTCAGACCGTGTCTTGCCATTAAATCTTGTTAAAACATCATTACATATAGTATCAAATATTGTTAAATCCCTGGTTTATATCAATAAATATATCACTGCTTCTCTTTACAAGTGAAGTACATTACTCCATCCATGACATGAAGCAGCTGCTTGCATGGATGCAGTGCAGGTTGCTGCATGGAAGAGCTTTTCTCATTGGCTCTGGGAGCCCCAACGTGGTTTAGGATTAAGTCATTCAAGGTCTGGGCAAAGAAGAATCAGCAAAACAATGATACCAACACCCTAAGTAAAATGGGCCTGGACTGAAACAGCTCACCTAGCATAATAAGTGGCACTTTGGCACCTGCAGCCCTCCTTCACACAAAGCTGGGGTTTGCTTTTAGAGGTAAAACAACGTTTTAAGAAGGTTGGTTTGGGTCACCTCATTCTTCTGACAGCAGACTACCAGGGAGAATAAATTACAGGGTCAGAGGAGAGCAAAGTGGCTGGGAAAGCCAGCACTGTGGTCCCACCATGGGAAAATGAGCTCCATGGGAGAGGTGAAATCATGGGGTCCCAGGGGGTTCCTGGAGGAGACAGAGAAAGGGCACAGAGACAAGTTCAGCTAGACCAGTGAACACAGCAACTAGTTAATAACTAGTTCAGCGTTATTTGCCTTGCTCCAACTAAAAGTGGGTAAAAATCCCCACTCATTGTTATCAGTTTCTCCTTCCGTGAGATTTCCAAGAGATAATGTTAAAATATCAATCTTGTCAAGCAAATATGCCAGGTCTACAAGGCACTCAGGTATTAAATAACAGGTATTAAATAACAAAGGTAAGCCTGGAGGAGCAGCGTGATGCTCCTTTTTTCACAGCCAGCCTTATGCATCAAATCCATCTTGTGAAGACACTGTAAGAGGTGGGACAAGCCCTCATGCATACACAGAATTGAAGGAAATGGGGGCTTGCAAAGAACAAGTCAGTCCCACCACTAATAAATCTGTGCCTGACAAGTCTTCCCTTGCTTTGCTTTCTGCCCCCTACGCACCCTTTGGAGACTGACCTCAGCCTTCAAAGACATGAACCAGACTCCCCACCCGCACAGGCAATACTACCTTCCCCTGTGTTATTTTTGGCATGTGAGGTGTCAGGGAAAGGGTTGTGAGTGTGCAGAAACGTGGCTGGTGAAGTGAAGGGAGGGAGAGGTCTCTCTAGGGAAGGTGGCAGCTTAGTGGAAGGAGGCAAGGGGCTCCAAGACCCTCTGGCTTGGGCAACTGCAGGCAAATAACCCCTGGCTAATGTGACACTAGTATCCTTAGCACAGATATCTGTCCCCAGGTGGCAAACACCTGGCTCCTTACAGTCTCTCTACTCACAAGCAGGCGTGTGCCAGAAACCTCTCCCCTTCACAGCAGAGAGAAATACTGAGACAAAGGGTTGCGTGAATCACTTTGGAGATGCATTGGGCTCGTTAAAACCTATTATGAAAGAAGAAAAAAAAGCGGAACCAAAAAAAAAAAAGCTGGTTGTTTTTTTTTCCTGCTGACAAGCAATGTCAGCAGCACATGCTGTCTTGGGAGAATTTCCCCAGGCAGGGGGAGATGGGCCACCATCCTGGACTCTCAGAAGAGTGCTAGACCAGGCAGTAGAGCTGTAAGCCCATTCATTCCACATACCTGAAGGCCAGTGCCTGCCCTCTTTTCTTAAGCAGCAGGGACATAGCCCAGGATGCCAGGACGGGAATATGGAAAACACCTCCAGAACAGCTGGATGCTGGTCCTTTAGCTCAGCCCTCACAATGGCTCCCTTGAATAGGGTGTGAAATAGGTGTAGGTGGAGAAATGCCCAGAGAAAAATAGGGTGCTTTTTTTTTCCCCTTGGAGTTCTGGGAAATGCCACTCCCGAGAATATACTTGCCACCACACCAATGTCTATAGTACAACAGGTTCTGTTTACATGAGAAAAAAGGTACTGTTAGGTCTCACAACACCACAGCCCGATACATTCATCCCAGTGTCAGGTTACCACCCACCGGAAGCTAGTTCCCCTATATATTAAACTTCCCCAGACCTCAGAACTGTGCCAGAAGCTGAGCTGCAGACAACTAGGTAAGATGCCACCCAGTGATCCCACTGCTCAGGGTGGGAGCTCTTTTCATCCCCTTCAGCAATACCATCTCCTTGGCAGCCCAGGGGCTGCAGCTTTTTCCTGCGTGAGATTTCTGCTTGAATAAGGATACCAAGATTTGGCCTATAGTTTTGGGTTTAGGTCACCAAAATTTAGATGGCTCTCATCTGTATGTGAACCAATCTATCTCCCTAAGCTCCTCTCACCGCCAGTGAGGGAAAATGAGTGCTCCCAACTCACCCTGAAGTAGATGGCCACAGTGATTTAGACAGCTTGCATCTTGAAATGCCAACTTCTGAGTATAGAGTCTCAGGAGATTCAGGCAAAGCTGTCCAGGGGTGGTGAAGGCAGTTTGTATACAGAATGTGGACGGGGAATAAAGGCTTTCATGGTGGGATGGCAGCAGCACAGAGCACTGAACATTACCAATTTTGGTTATTCTGATTTAAATATTGGGGATTTGAAGGAAAAATAAAAAAAAATATTTGAGATTTGGAGGAAGTTACCAAGATGTCATAGAAGATGTGGGTTTGAAACATCAACAGAAATGAGAGATTACAAACCTCTTATGAATATCTGCAACCAGATTTGTGCCGGAGGAGAAGAGCTGCCACTGGGGCCTCTTATAAAAAACAGATGCGACTCCGTTTGTGTGTTGTTTTGCCTACCCAACCAAGAGAAACACCCCACCAGGGGTGTACTCAGGAAGAGTTTATTTGTGTTTATTTGTTAAGCAGTGAGATATGTTGATGTCTTCATGTGTGCCAGTGCTGGCCGATTGATTTTTCAGGCTGTTCCGTGTGCTCAGAAAGAACCACCCCATGTACCCAACGCTGGTGCTGCTGGGCCTTGCTGCCCTCCTGGGTAAGTCTGGCATCCCTCGCTGCCTTGTCCCAAGCAGCGGAAAGCAGGAGACCTTGATGCACATCCTCAACCCCACCTCATCCCCTCCCCGAAATCTTGGTTGCCACTAGATTCTATTGGAGGAGGGAGTGATCGTGTCCCCTTTTGAGTCTTGCAGGAGGATAGGTGGGTTCAGGATACAGGGCACAGGGCAGGACCTCACCTCCTCTCCATCAGAAGGAGTGACAGCTCCTGTGGCCTGCAGCCCATCCTCTCTGGGGTGCAGCCTCCCCTTGCATTTTCCTTGACAGTCATAAAAAAAAGGTTTTTACAGCTTGAACCTTTCTGTATCGCCTCTGCAGGTACCTCCCAGGGACGCACGAATTGCTACGGCAGTGTAGACAGGATTAAAACCTCTGGAGCCTCATGCAAAACTGCCAAGCCAGAGAAATTACCCTACTGTGGTGAGTATCCCGCTTCTGCCAGTCGGATCTGTTTTCCCATGGCATAGTAATCCCAAATCTTTCACATTTCCAAAATGCTGAACAGGTTTGCTGCTGAGCTGGTATAACATCCTTGCAGGCGATCCTCTACCTCCTCCCAGAGGCGAGGCAAACAAAATGCTGATGTAATTCTGTCTGTATTAGAAGGAGAGAGGTGAGAGAAGAGAAAATTCTGAGTCTTAAAAGTTATTAAGCAAATGTCTTTACTTTTGATTTTAATTACAGGAGTTCAGGCTTCACAAAAGATTGCTGAAAGGGACCTAAAAGCTATGGATCAGTACAAAACACTCATTAAGAAAGCTGGCAAAAAATGGTGTGTTGAACCAGCCGTGATTGCTGCCATCATCTCCCGGGAATCTCATGTCGGCAAAATATTGAAGAACGGCTGGGGCGACAACGGAAATGGATTTGGTTTAATGCAGGTATTTGCTGACACTCCACTAAAACCTGATAAACAAATAGCATACAAATAAAAGTAAGCCCCCTAAACATATCATCCACTACAGCAGAGAAATGACTTCTTTTTGTTGGTTTGGTATTCCCAGGTTGACAAAAGATATCACACACTTGTGGGAAAATGGAACAGTGAAGCTCATCTTATGCAGGGCACAGAGATACTTGTCTCGATGATAAAGGAAATGCAGCGGAAATTCCCACGCTGGACAAAGGATCAACAGCTGAAAGGTAAGGTTCAGGCCACAGGTTCTGTCCAGGAGAGAAGGAGAACTTTAGGATGAGAACATACTGAATTAGTTACCGTGTTCCTCAAAAAACATGTTTCTAACAGGCTGTCACTTAGCTTCTCACCCTTCTTTTATTTCACCAGCAAAAGGCAACCTTTGTCAATTCTGTGTTGTTTCTGCCTTTCCTTGGCATGGCAGCCTCACTGAACTTCCACCACCATGTGGCAGATATTTATACACCTGAAATCTATTCTATATAACAGCTGAGCTTTCCTTATATGACCATGAGGAACCTCCTACAGCCGTATTGGTTAACAAACAGCTCCGTGGTGTACTTGAATGGGACCAGCAGTTCACTCTCTATCTCTTTTCAGAAAGGAGTCGAGGTGTTTGCTGTGATATCAGACACCTAGTTGAGGTGTACGATATGATATTATTCTTGTCTATTCTATTGTATTTCATGAGTGCAAATGAAGGGCGTGTGCTGGGCCAGGTAAAGGGTACGTGTCCATCAAGCTGCAAATACTTGTGAATGCAAAACCTGAGGTATCTTGACAATGTTTTCATGGATTCAGGAATAAGCTGCTTGCAGAGCCCCACTTCAGTCAGAGAAGCTCTAGCAATCTGTCTACTCCCCTTCCAACATTCCCATGAGTGAGAGCTTTCAAAACCAGTAAAAGCAGAACACAAAAGCCTGGAATTTTCCCTATTTTTTTTTTAAGTAAGTCTGTATGACTTGTTTTGGTGTTTTATTTCAGGTGGGATTTCTGCCTACAACGCTGGTTCCGGGAATGTCCGAAGCTATGACAGAATGGACATTGGCACCACCCATGATGACTACTCCAACGATGTGGTGGCACGAGCCCAGTATTACAAGAAACATGGATACTAGACTCAGGACTCTCTACTGAGTAACTTCCTTACCATCACCTGCATGACTCCTCTGAGGGAGCCAAGACACAGAGCAGCTGTACCCTGCAAACTCACACAGATACTAATGTACAGGAATGATTTACATGAATAACAGGCTAAAGCCCCAAATTTTAAAAACAATATTCAGTAAGACAGAGGTCATGCCGTTTCTTTACAAGCAATATGGTTTGGATTTTACAAAGGGAATATTGCCAAATTCTTAATAGTTTTTTCTCCTATCTATATATTTCTCTGAGTTACAAGGACTATCTTGTTTTGCTGTTGATAATTTGCTGCCTTCCAGATCTTAAAGCACATTTCTGACAAAATCTGTCATTATCTTAAGAAATCAAAAGCCAAAACACTTCCTTGGGTATTAGCATAATGTTTTGTGGGTTTTTTTTCAAAGCTGCTTGATATTTACATTATGTTGTGGAGTAGGAGTAGTAATTTTTTTCCCAATGTTAACTTCTCATATAAATGCATAGAACAGAGATGGATGTTTTCGGTCATATAGAAATAAGCAAAGAGAAATTGAATAAAAATGTTATTAGCATATGAAGCATGTCTCCAATGTACTCATATTGTTATGTGTGTTAGCAAAATTTGGGTAAGTACAATGTTAATTTTAGACAGATAGAGAAACTGAGAAGGGAACAGGATGAAACACATTTGTGCTTCATAAAATTCTTTTCCGTCCCAGCTGTTTGTAAAAGAGTGACACCCGGGGAAAACAGTGTGTCTTGGTTTGACATATTTCTGTGCTCCTATTCCTTCTAGACCTGGAATTGAACTGTTTTGGGGGTGGGAGAGTGGAAAAGCAAGGAAAGGAGAGGGGTAGATGTCTGTAGGACTGAATGACACTCATTCTCCAGAGAAAAAGGAAGAATTGCTTTTGGCCTGGCAGCAAGCAGTGCAAGCCATGCCTGTCCCACCAACATCTGCTTGCATGCTGAGGGGACTTCCTTTATTCTTCCATGATGAGCACACCTTCTGGGACTGGGAATAACTGTATGTCAAAATAATTAGGAAAAACACTGGCTGTGAGCAGCTTAAATGGATAGGAAAATGAAATCCAAAGCCATTAACAGTGCACAGAATTATGACGCACGTCCTCCCAAGAGCAATTGGAGACCATGCTGTAAATAGCCAGCATGAATTTAAACAGAGTTAACAGTGCCCAGGCCAACCTGTTTGCCTCCTGTGATGAGATGACTGGCTTTATAGAAATGGAGAGAGCAGCAGGTATGGTTTACCTTGACCTAGCAAGGTCTTTGCTCCAGCCTGCCCTAGTATCCTTATAGCCAGATTGGTAAGACATAGACTGGATTGGATAGAAAGTTGCCAGTCTCAAAGCATGGTGGTCAGTGTCACAGGGTCCAGCTGGTGGCCAGTTGCTAGTGGCATTCCCCAGGAATGGATCCTGCAGTCAGTACTGCTTCTTGTCTTCAGCAGCAAGTCAGTACTAGGAACAGAGAGTGCTCCCAGGAAGCTCACAGGTGATACCAAATGGTGTATCTTCATCCTAGAGAGGATGAAGAAATGGGCTGATGGTAACACTAGAATGACCAATTAAGACAAAGACAAAGGCCTACACCCGAGTCAGAAAAACCCCATGCACTAGTATGGGGTGGGAGGCAACTCTCTAGAAAGTAAGGTGCGCAAAAAGGGGACCTGTGGGTCCTGGTGAACACCATGGACCCTCATGGAGATGTAGACTAAAAGCACCCTAAGCTGCATTAGCAAAATTCTATCCATCAGCAGGGACAGGAAAAGTCACCAAGCTATTCAAGGGCTGGAGCACAGGACACACAAGGAGAGGCTGAGGGAGATGGGTCCCTTGAAGAAGAGTCACCTTTGGGGTGACTATGCTGCCTGGACTCTGCATGGACAGCCTCTGCAGCCCCTTCCCCCTATCTCCCAAGGGTCTGGCTTCATGCATTGGAGGTCAGCTCTGATACTGCACTATGATGAGCCTCACTTGTTCTCCACTCCCATGCACCTTCTACCTGCTGGCTCAGGAGCTGGATTTAAGCTCACAACCTTGCCCTGGGTCCTCACCTCAGCTGCACTGGAAGTCAGCCTGCACCTGGCTTTGTAACCTACTGGTCCTGATTTGGCCTTACTGACTTTTTTTTCCTGGCTCACACTTGAACCTGTCTTGTAACCATGGACTTGTCCTAGCAGGTCACCTTGACCTGAAAAGACCTTGCTAGCCATCACCACAGCCCGCGTGGTGCTGTGAGCAGTTTGAACGGGAAGGTAGGCTGGGAGATGTCTGCCTCGTCACCACCCTGGAGAAGTGGCTGCCTGACAGCATGTGCCTGGAAATCCAGGTGATTCACTTCATTTTTTTTAAGTGTTGGCTACACAAACCACCCAAAGGTGATCACTATTCAGACAAAGACAAATGTTGATCACTATTCAACTTTCAGATTGACCCTGTTAGTCCTGCAGATCGACTCTGATAAATCACTTCTGCAGATGCCTCATGCTACTAGTTCCCAGGACCAGCACAGAGCCAAGTCCCTGCTCCCAGGGCTCACCAACCTACAGGCTCCATTATCTGCAAAGCACCTTGCTGACACTTCTACTAGAGCTGCTATGAAATTACTTGTGTTCAGCATACATGTGTTAAAGCTACTTCCTCTTGTCTTATCTTGTACCAAATTGCTCAGTAGTACATCTGAATCCATGATCTTAGCACTGACAATCTCCATACTAACTCCCACCAAGCCCATACACCCCATGTCAGGTGAGGTAAGGGCCATTGTGCATTTAAATGCAGTTAAACATGAGCACCTTGGTGTTTTCTACCTCCTGGCAGTTGATGTAGCAGAGTTTTCTGGTAGTTATGTAATAAATACATGTAAAAGTGTTCTGCCTTTTTGTTTCTTATTCAGAAAGAAAGCCTCCAAAGCTTTGTAATTTGCCTTTGTGAAGGTCCAATTGGTTTAATATGTACCTTCACAAGATCCTCCTTATGAACACATGGAGATGGCTGCAAACTTCAAAGCAGATGTTCACTGCAGATATCCCTCCATGTGGATGGGTGGCAACTTCACCTCCTGCTCATCCATTCTACCAAGGTGGGCTGTGCTCCACATGTTAGGATTTGCCTCCCACAGCTACAGAGGAAACTTAGTTTCCAACATCCACCATTTCCTGCCCTCTGGCCCGACACTGACAGCATCTCTAATCCAGTGACAGAGCAAAGCAACGGGGTGGGAGATGGGAGTGGGGAGGGCAGAAGTGTGCTGCTGTGGTGAAAAGGCAACCACAACACCAGGATGCACAACATAGTGTACCCTCAGCAAGACACATGAAGTCTTCATGCTAATCAGCACCAGAAAAGCCTCAGCTAAGGGCTGTATTCAGTTTGGGTAGCCATAGCTCAGCAAAGATGGAGAACGTCAAAACTGCAGCAACAACCATGATCAGACCTGAAGAAGCTGCAGGACTGGGATGGCTTAGACAAAAAAACCAAACATGCTCAGGACAGGTACAGTACATGTTGAGAATTACTCAACAGACAGCACGGAAAGGGAAAGAAGTAAACGGCTTTGCCATGTCCATGTGGACAGAGCAGAGCAGGTACACATACATAAATGCAAAAATACAAATAGTTTCCTATTTTTTGCTTTAATTTTTAATCAGCAATTAATACAAAGCATTTAAGCATTGTTCTTTAGTATTTATCTTATATCAAGCATAGTCTTTGCTGTACTCAGGTGAGGTAAGATAAGACTTCCAAAATACTTAAGAATTTACCTAAATTAGAAGGGCCAAAGCCCAACTAGAACTTAATCTGACTCCTGCTGTGAAAAACAAAAAAAAAAGTTTCTAAAAACACGTTAGCAACAGAAGGTGGGCTAAGGAGACTCTCCATCCTTCATTAGATGTGGGGGAAACAGTGACAAAAAGTGAGGAAAAGTCTGAGACGCTTAATGCCTTCTTTGCTCAGTCTTTATTAGGAAGACCCAGTTGTTCTCTGGGTACCCAGCCCCCTGAGCTGGACGACAGGGATGGGGAGCACAATTAACCCCTCATAATTCAAGAGGAAATGGTTAGCAATCTGCTATGTCACTTAGACACACACAAGTCTATGGGGACGGACGCGGTCCACCCAAGGGTACTGAGGGAGGTGGCGGAAGTGCTCACCAAGCTACCTTCCATCATTTCTCAGCAGTCTTGGCTAAATGGGAAGGTCCCAATTGTCTGGAAGTTAACAAATATCACGCCCTTCTACAAGAAGGGACAGAACAAGTATCTGGGGAATTACAGGCCTGTCTTTCTGACCTTGGTGCCAGGGAAAGTTATGGAGCAGATCATCTTGAGTATGGCACATACAGGACAATCAGGTCCAGTCAGCATGGGTTTATGAAAGGCAGGTCCTGCTTGACTAACCTGATCTCCTTCTGTGACAAGGTGACACACTTAGTGGACGAGGGACTGTGGATGTTGTCTCCGTGCACATTAGTAAATCTTTGACACCACTTTGACACAGCATTCTCCTGGAGAAAAT
This sequence comes from Scolopax mira, assembly GCA_004320125.1. Taxonomy (NCBI): domain Eukaryota; kingdom Metazoa; phylum Chordata; class Aves; order Charadriiformes; family Scolopacidae; genus Scolopax; species Scolopax mira. The sequence continues at coordinate 38,958 of BJBW01004897.1, forward strand.
GACTGCTCATGGCTTGGACAGGTGTACTCTGCTGCGTAAAAAACTAGCAGGATGGCCAGGCCAAAGGAGTTGTGGTGGTTGGAGTTAAATCCAGTTGATGGTCAGTCACGTGTGGTGTTCCCCAGGGCTCAGTACTGGGGATAGTTCTGTTTAATATCTTTGTCAGTGATCTAGATGAAGGGATCAAATGCACCCTCAAAAAGTTTGCAGATGACACCAAGTTGGACAGCAGTTGATGTGCTTGAGGGTAGGAAGGCTCTGCAGTGAGATGCGGACAGGCTGAATCGATGGGCTGAGGCCAATGGTATGAGGTTCAACAAGGTGTGATGGGTTCTTTTAGAGAGATTCCAACGTACAGACGAGAGCTCACGTGAAAACAAAGAGATAGTTAACTCAGCTTTACTGTGAAGCCTTGCTAAGCAGTTACCAAATGTCCCAAATGTTATTTAGGAGAGTCTTATCACGCCAGAGACTGTAGCAGCGCCGCCAAGCAACGGGATGGTGAGGGTAGGCACAGCACCTTCAGGGTGTCCCCTGTAGCTTCAAAGTGCACTTGTGTCTCTCTCTCCCTCTGCCCCAGGACAGCCCCCTTATGTCCTGCACCAGAGTGAGTGGGAAAGTTCTAGCTAGGGTGGCTGCATGCCTGGCCAGCAGATGCAGCAAGTCTCACCAGAGTCATGATCTGGCTTGGCTAACAGTGGCTGCCAGTGTCAACACAACCACATTGTTGCACACTCTTCTTGTTGTTTTCCTTCTTTGAAGGTCAGCTTCTCATGGGCACACGCATAGTTTTGCAACAACAGCAATGAGTTCTCCTTTTTCGTTGGCACATATACTGGGCTTAGTTTAACTAGTAATTTTCCATCATGTCCCACTCAGACCATCCTCTATTATCCCACACAAGGCCAAGCCGGGTCCTCTGCTTGGGCCACAACCAGCTCACGCAATGCTTCAGCCTTGGGGAAGAGAGGCTGGAAAGCTGCCTGGTGCAAAAGGATCTGGGGGTGTTGGCCAATTGCTGTGTGAATATGAGTCTGCAGTGTGCCCAGGTGGCCAAGCAGCCTGGCTGTATCAGAAATAGTGTGAATAGTGTGTCCAGCAGGACTTTGGAAGTGATTGACCCCCTGCACTCAGCACTGGTGAGGCTGCACCTCAAGTGCTGTGTTCAGTTCTGGGCCCCTGACTACAAGAAAGACATTGAGGTGCTGGAGCAGATCCAGAGAAGGGCAATGAAGCTAGTGAGGGGTCTGGAGAACAAGTCTTATGAGGAGAGGCTGAGGGAGCTGAGGTTGTTTAGCCTGGAGAAAAGGAGGCTGAGGGGAGACCTTATCACTCTCTACAACTACCTGAAAGGAGGCAAACTTGTGTCTCTTCTCCCAAGAAACAAGTGATAGGACAAAAGGAAATCACCCTAAGTTGCACCAGGGGAGGTTTAGATTGGATATTAGGAAAAATGTCTTCACCAAAACGGTTGTCAAGCATTGGAACAGGCTGCTCAGGGAAGTGGTAGAGTCACCATCCCTGGAGGTATTTAAAATAAATGTAGATGTTGTGCTGAGGGATATGGCTTAGTGGTGGTTTTGGTAGTGTTAACTTAATAATTGAATTTGATGATCTTGAGGTTCCCTTCCAACCAAAAAGACTCCATGATTCTATGATTCTATTTTTTCTTTCAGGCCTTATCCCTTCTGACAGGTGATCAACAAGTTAAATTATTTCTTTAGTCATGTGTATATCCTCATTACTTTCAGACTTGCTCCTGCCTTCAGTGCAGTTGCACAGACAAAATGGACTTAATTCACCAGCCCCTGGCATCGCAGTGTGGTAGGGAGACACAAAGCCCATGGCACTGGCTCATGGCACTCCATGGTGAGGTCAACACAAGAGACCAAGTTTCATGGCAGAACCACACTGACAGGCTTTTAGTAGCGTTTCTGAATGATGGATAAAAACTAGGATGAGCAGGATCTGAACTGGAGGTTGCTGAATGCCTCAACTAGCAGTAAGCACAAGGGGAATCCAGGACATAAACCACAATTTGGGGCACTTTTGAGGCTGCCCACAACTGCCAGCTGTACCCCTGACATAGCAGGAGAGCTCTCAATGCAGTGCAGCTTACATACTGCCTCCTCAGTGCCAAGTGAGTGATGGGACAAGCAAGAGATGCTACAAAGAGCACTGGCACAACCTGGAAGTGGAGACCTCAGCCTGCAGCAGCTCCTGAGCTCTCGTTGTAACCTACAAGCTGTAGCCTGCTCCACATCACACAGACCACAGACAGGACTGTTGTTATGAACCATCCTGTGGACATGCCGTTCTGTCGCAGTAGGCTGAATACAGGTTTGTTGAGGAAAACACTTCCCAGGACTTGTGAGACTCCCTGCATGCATATATGATTAAATAACAATTTCTGGATAGGGCTTCAGAAAACACAGGAGATCCACCCACACGCCGTAACTACTGTGATGTAGAAGAAGCAAACTAGTACATCTTTTACGACTCTCCACTGGCAATAAGGGAGCACAGACCATTTGGTGATTACAGGTTTGAGAATTATCTTCAGTGGTGTTTTGAATATTCAATATCTTCTTATGTCACTCCTGTATGAGCCATTCCTCTTTTAATTTCCTTCCCATCCAGAGGTACTTCCCTGTGTTTCAACCTTTGAACATGAAAAGCCCCGTGCACAGGCTGCTGTGACTTTTTGCAGCTGGTTCTTGATGTGAGGCATCAACAGGAAAAATTTACAGAACTGAATCTTTCAACACTTACGACACAGCAGGAATTCCCCAGCTTAAAATGCAAAAGAGGTGATGAAAGAGCGAAACAGCATCTCACACTCACAATATTTACTGTGGGAGAGACACAAGTCTGGATGGATTAGCAGTGACGGGGAGGTCTGCCATCCAGTGGCTTTTTTCCTTACAGCTGAGCAGCTACAGCAGCTTTGGTCCAAATTAGCTGCCTGCTAATTTGGGTTTGTGCCTTTGCCCTTGTCACTGCATAAGAAGGGAGAGCAACAGGAACCTGGCATATCCTCTGTTTATCCAAATTCTCAGTAGCTGCAGCTCTGTGTCGTGTTATTGTTGCTAGGTCTTTGCCTGCAAAAAATTTATTACAATCGAAAGTGCAACCTACTGTTTCCCCATTGCCAGCAACGTCATTGTTCCCAGCAACTGATGAGGGAAGGGAAGGGGGGCAGACGTTTTTAGACGAGGCTCCTCCTAGTTCTAAACTGTTAGCAACAGGGTTTTAAATGAAATTAAAAGGCATTTAATTCTTAAAATAATAATTGGATTCGTGCAGTTGTGTGGAAACCTTGCTGTGTTTGGGTGGATGCAGAAGGAGCTGTCAGGCGTTCCCATTTACTGTAATACCAGCCCCATGTAGGAAGGGCATTGAGTCACCTGCTCCCAAAGGCTGCCAGCAGATATAAAGTCCATTTGTCTCTTTAGGAAGTGCAGCAAGAAGGTGGGGAGACATCTTGCAGCAAACATGTCAGGTCTGTGATCTCTGTCTACTATTCCTCTAAATAATTCACTGTACCAAAATCTGTTTTCCATTAATTGCTGGGCTCGGGTTAGTGTCGCTCCTCTGGGTTGCTGTTTGTGTGTTTTCCCTTCTGCAATTTGTGTTTAGGCAACAAACAAACAAGACAAAAATTGTAAGTCTGAAAAATAGTAATGGGTGTAATCATGTTGAGAAGCTCAACATGAACCGGCAGTGGCACTGGCAGCCAGAGAGCCAGCTGTGTCCTGGGCTGCATCAAGAGAAGTGTGGCCAGCAGGTCTCGGGAGGTGATTCTGCTCCTCTACTCTGCACTCGTGAGACCCCACCTGGAGTACTGGGTCCAGCTTTGGAGTCCTCAACACAGGAGGGACATGGATCTCTTGGAATGGGTCCAGCGCAGGGCCGATGATCAGAGGGATGGAGCACCTCTCCCATGAAGACAGGCTGAGAGAGCTGGGGTTGTTCAGCCTGGAGAAGAGAAGGCTCCGGGGAGACCTTATAACAGCCTTTCAATATCTGAAGGGAGCCTACAGAAGAGCTGGAGAGGGACTCTTTGTCAGGAAGTGTAGTGACAGGACAAGGGGCAACGGTTTTAAATTGAAAGTGGGGAGATTTAGGTCAGATACCAGAAAGAAATTCTTTCCTGTGAGGGTGGTGAGGCACTGGAACAGGTTGCCCAGGGAAGTCGTGGATGCCCCTTACCTGGAAGTGTCCAAGGCCAGGCTGGATGGGGATTTGAGCAACCTGCTCTAGTGGGAGGTGTCCCTGCCCATGGCAGGGGGCTTTGATCTTTAAGGTACCTTCCAAATCAAACGATTCTATGATTCTATGATCAAAGGATATTTCTCTTCAATTTTTCCTGTTGGTGGTAGCTTTGGAAAAGCAAGCTGGAGCCAGCGAGTAATGCAGGATTTCTTTTGACTATCATAGATTTGGGGTTTTTTAAATAGAAAAAACACCTTTCGGAGGTGCCTTTCTCCATTGGCTATGCAGGCAGCCCAAGTCACAAGCCTAAACTAGCCAGCTAAGTTTTAGGCAAGCCAAAACTACAGGGAGGGGCTGAATTGTGCACAAAGCACCGTTTCACCTCACAAGCTGCACTGTGGCTTTAGGCTAGCGTGACCGGGAGGCGATTCCTTCCAGAATGTCCGATACTATGATGGCACCTGCTCATGTGAATGCCTGCACGAGCATCCAAATGATGCCATGGGTTTCACTCATGGATACAAAATCACTTTAACATTGTATCATGCATATTTCATTGTAAATATTGCTCCTTAGGCTGTTACGGGAATATAATGAATGTTGATACAACTGGAGCTTCGGAAGCAACTGCGAAACCGGAAGGTCTAAGCTACGCAGGTAGGCACGAATTCAGTTGTTCATCTCCCATTACATCTGTGCATAAGCTCATCCCTGTTAGGGATCCTAGTCTCTGGCTGTCAGTCATTGCCAAGCAAGCAGATTTTTCCACAACCAACAAAGATCCTGCCTGGGCATATAAATTTATGTTAGGAATGGAGTTGCCTTTGAGATGCTCTAAGGAATATTTAAGACCATCACCGAGAAAATACAAGGTCTAGTTGGGTCCATCCAGCTCCTGCCATTGAGCCTGCTGTTATCTCTCCCATAAGAGGGTTTCCCCCATGACCTATGTTTCTGAACATTTCCCCATTATAGCCCTACATTAAAAGAAACTAAATCTATTCCACTCAAAGGCTTAGATTTAAAACAAGAAGATCTGCCTTTTAGTCTGCACGCTAGAGAAATGCCCCCAGTATTTGGAAAAAAAACGTCTTTTATATCATCTGTATATTGATTTTATTGATTTCTAGGGCACTTACACTTTATCAAAAGTGGTCAATTCTAACATTTCTTCTCCCAAAATACATTATGAAGGATTCAAAATGTCAGCTCAGTCATAAGGACTATTAGAACGACTTGTTTATGATTTTAAAAATTAAAGGAAAAGTCACGCATGTTCTGTTGTAGGAGTTCCTGCCTCTGAGAAGATAGCAGAAAGAGATTTGAAGAACATGGAGAAATACAAAGCCAAGATTAAAAAAGTTGGCAGCGCTAAGTGTGTTGATCCAGCAGTGATTGCTGGTATCATCTCTCGAGAGTCACACGCTGGGACAGTGTTGCAGGGCGGCTGGGGTGACCACGGAAATGGATTCGGATTAATGCAGGTATAGTCAGCCACCTTAAAAACACAAACCTCACCCTTCTTTTGAAGCAGGAAGTCAGAAGAGCAGCAGAGGACCCACTGAAAGGCGATCCCTTAAAACTTTTCCACAAAGTCTTTGGCCAGAACAAAGCTGAGGCTGACCTGGCTGCCAGCTCCCAGCACTGGGGCAGGACCCTGCTGAGCGTCAGGGCACGAGCAGGCTGCTTTGCTCCATGAAACTGCTGCTTGCTTCCAAACAGTCTCCTGGGAATGGAGATGTTAATTATTCCTATGTCATACTTTAGATCATAAATCTCAATTTAAAATAGCTTTTATTTTTAATTTTTTTTTTAACTAAGCATGGAAGCCTGTAGGCTGCAGCTACATAGTCAGGTTAATTACCCTACATGTACCACAGGGGCCTGGCTAGTGGGGAATCTTGGTTCATTATTCATGCCTACATTCCTGCCTCATTTGTTGTGTGCTTGTTGTATGCTTGTCCATACAATCCCTAAAGACTGCCTGCATGCATTGGGATCAGCTTTTGTAACAGCTCCAGCCCTCTCAGACTTGTGTTTTACTACCCCATGGTTAAGAGGCAGAGAAAGGAGAAGGAGAATGAAGAAGGAGGAAGGAGAAGGGGAACTGGGGCAGAGAAAGAGGGGAGATCCATAGAGGAAACCAGGGCTTTAGTACCCCGTGGTTAAGAGATGAAGAAAGAAGGAGAACTGGGGCAGAGAAACAGGGGAGATCTGTAGAGGAAACTGGTGGTTTCCCACCCTTGGTGCTGCCGGGAAGGAGAGCAAGAGTCACCTTGCAGTTGGAAAAACTCAAGCAACAGTGAGCCTGTTTTCCTGCATCCTGTCACCTTTACAGCAGTTTAAGGTTCTGACAGCCAAGGAGATAGGGCAGGCATTCCCCTTCAGTGGCTCCATATTCTGTTCACATATCTGCTGGCACCGCCTGCACCTTGAGCTGAGCTTGCTTCCTCTCTATACAATCACAAAGGAGGTAAACATGAGATTAAAGATCAAAATGAATGCAAGCAGCTTGTACGAAATGAAGAGCTCTGGATCAACAGTGGTGTTTCTGGTGTGCTGATACTGCTGTCTTGCTTTCAGGTTGACAAACGGTACCATGAGATTGTCGGTTCATGGGACAGCGAAGAGCACTTAGCACAAGGCACAGATATTTTGTGCGACATGATAAAGGCAATCCAGAAGAAATTCCCAACTTGGACAAAGGAACAGCAGCTCAAAGGTAGAGTTTTGTTGGCTTTAAAACACATGACATGCATAAAAATCAAGTGCAATAATGCTGTAAAACCAAGCCCTTCAGAAAACCAAACACATCCCGGTTCCTCTGTTCATTTAATTGAGGTGTGAAATAATATTCCTTAATACTCACTAAAAGGAACAGAGGAATAAGATTTGGTTAGCTTTCTAGCAGGCTTTTGGAAAACTTGGCAAATATCATTTTGTCATTTGACATTTTTCAGTTGCAAGGAAGAAGGGTGTTTTATCCCCTGCTCTTCCCATTTCATTTGTTTTGTGTTTCTATACCCACCTACAAAAAATTACTATCCTGGGAACTCTGAAGAAGGAACACATTAATTCTGAAAATGTATGGTCCTCTCTGGAGGAAACATGGTTATATTCTTGAGCACTGATTACAGCAGAAGCAGTCCTTATGGTGGGGTCTCCTTATTCCAACTGCAATACAAATATATCTGAGGTTATTAATGAAGGCAGGCATGAAAGAATATGCACAAAAGGAAACAGTCATACAACTGAAGGTGTTAACATTAGTAAAATACAGCAAGGGGACAATGATCACCAAGTCTGGATGTAAAGGAGGAAGTTATGATTTCTTCACAAAGTTAAAACACAAAAAGGAGAACCTCAGGGACAAAAGTAGATGGAAATGGTAATACTATGGCAAACAATACAAGTGAAAAGAGAGCTACAAACTAAAACAATACATTTAAGTTGTGATTTTTGTTTGCTTTCTTATTTACTTACAAAGTACCATCTCTGTCTGTGTGTTTCTTTCATTCTCATTTCAGGTGGGATCTCAGCTTACAATGCAGGCCCTAAGAATGTCCAGACCTACGACAGAATGGATATTGGCACAACACACAATGACTATGCCAATGATGTGGTTGCAAGAGCCAAGTTTTATAAGAGAAACGGATATTGAGACATTCCAGTAATTTTTTAGATTTGAGTCACTGATTGCATGCTTTCTTTATAATTAAAAAAATCTTTGATTTCTCTCACAAAAACAGTAAGAATGGGGAAGGGCAATGAAGCCAGAAACAAGTGCAAGCTTTCAATTACTTTTTTCTTTCATCTAGGCTAAAAAAGTTACTTTAAACAACAACACTGCTAATAATCCAAACTATCTTTTGCCATTGATTTATCTCACTTCATGAGAAGATTCAAGCAGAGTTTCCACCTGTGCTTGCAGTTTCTCAAGCAACAGACTGATGCTGCAAGAAAGTTGTATCACTGCTTAATAAGAATTTATCTGCCTTAGATTTTATCTGTCAATACATGTCTCTATCAGCAGTACAAAATTGGTTGTTAACAACTTGTAATTTTGGAACTGAATATTTGCAATAAATACTGTATGTGTTTAATCTACCAGAAGAGTGTATCACAGTGTATCACATTCCTTCAGAATAATTGCTTTTAGCTTTGGTGATGTGACACCAAAGTGGCTGTTTCTTGTGACAGGAGGGAAAATATTAAGCCACCCTTCACTTTTTTTGCCCATGATACTACTTCATTTTAGCCTTTACAGTTGTGAACTATCTGTAAAACTCAAGCTGCTGTAATTAATATTTCCATTGAAGCTACATAGTAGCTTCAGTGCAGGGTCTGGAGTAAGAATGTGCACATTACATTGCATTACGTGTTTTTAAAATGGCAGGCATTTTACAAAATCTGATGCAAGTTCATGCACAATAAGCAGACCCCTTTAATTGATCATATAATAAAGCTTTTTGGGGAGCCTTAGCTTCAGAGAAGTTCAAGACATAACAGGGAAAAGTAAGAGTTTTAGAGTGGTTTAAAATAACTCTCAGGCATTATCACTAGGGGCTAAAGAAGAAATAATAGAGCATGGAGCAAGGGGCATTGTTTATTTGTTTGTTTGTTTTAACCATGGTGCATGTTTAATAACCAGTATTTTGTACCTGTGATTAAAATCATCCTGATGCTATTATTAAAACTGTATTGATCTACTCACACTGCAGTATTAATTACCAAATCTGAAACAGTAAGTAAACCTGCAACAGAGCAATAGGGCAGAACTTGCAATATATTCTTAAAACAGTACATTTCCACATTGCTACCACATATTGCACCAAAGACATGTTTGAATAGACTTTAAATGCTACAGCAGATAGACGTGGCAAAAGGCTCCTATCCAAGAAGCAAGCTCAACATGAATCAGCTGCGTGCCCAAGCAGCAAAGGCAGCTAGGGGTACCCTGGGCTGTATGAACAGAAGCACAGCTTGACCAAGGGAAGGGATTACATGCCCTTGTTAGGCCACTTCTAGAGCAGTGTCCAGTTTTGGGCACCCTGTCACAGGAAAGACACAATTTAGTAGAGAGAAGTCAGCAGAGAGACACCAAGGTTGGGACTGGGGCATTTGCAGCTTCAGGTGGACCTAACAGCACCTACCTACCTGTGAGGGATAACTGAGGAGATGGAGCCAGGAATGGCTCCTCACAGTAGTGCAAGGTGGGAAGAGAAGTGACAAGAGGTATAAACTGGGAAAAAAAAAAGAGGTTCAGACTGTTTACAAGACTGTATTCCACATATAACCTTTTCCCATGAGGACCGCCAGGCAGCAGAGCAAGCTGCCCAGAAAGGCCGAGCTGTCCCTGTCCTCAAGACCCAACCAAACAAAGTCCTGAGCAACCTGGCCTGATGACCTCAGTGCTGGCCCTGCATTGAGGAGTCGTCTGGAGTGGAGACCCACAAGCATCTCCCAACTAGAATTTTTCTATCATCTTATGTCAGCCTGTTTGCTCCCTGCACAAAAAGGTAGCATCTCTTCCCTGTGCTTCACAAACATTTACATGAAGTATTTACAATGCTCCATTAATGAAGGGATGTGAACACGCTGTGTCACCTTTTGGTTCCAGTTTTACACCTGAGAATAAATCTTTAGAGAACGTATGCTTACACAGAGAAGGTTTGGGATAGCAGATAGCAGGACAGCTGAAACCTTGGAGGAAATACCATTTCAGAAACACCCGAGCCAACACATAATATTAAAAAATTCTACAAAAATACAATTTTACTTTTCATTAAAACTGACAGCTTGCCAATTAGAGACAAGATGTAAAGATGTCTCATAGCTAAATCTTGCCCAGAAATAACAGTTACTATCCAAAGCAATCTCCCTTCTCTGTATTTGGGGAAGCAGTTATTAGCTCTGCCCTAACTTAGGTAGTTTATCACATATTTTTTTTAAGCTATGCCCAACACCAAACAAGCTCGTTCATTAACACGTTTTTTCCTGTTTACACCACAGTACTTTGGAGGGTTGTAGCACCCGTACAGCGCCAGGAACGGGAGAGCCATATTCACGCCCACGCTGCGTAGGCCGGGGCCGGCAGCGCTCCCTCTGCTGGAGATTCGCCAGACTGCAGCGCCGGGGACACAGATCCACCGCAGCGCAAGATGGCGGGCAGATGCGGGAAGGAAGACGGGAGGGAAGCAACATTAATTTACCAGCTTCTGGTAAATTAATTTAGCATACATCCTGGGCTGCATCAAGAGAAGTGTGGCCAGCAGGTCTCAGGAGGGGATTCTGCTCCTCTACTCTGCACTCGTGAGACCCCACCTGGAGTATTGTGTCCAGCTTTGGAGTCCTCAACACAGGAAGGACATGGACCTGTTGGAACGGGTCCAGCGGAGGGCCACGAGGATGATCAGAGGGATGGAGCACCTCTCCTATGAGGACAGGCTGAGAGAGCTGGAGTTGTTCAGC
>BJBW01004898.1:0-32119 GCA_004320125.1 Scolopax mira
AGCTCAGGCCCCTCCCCCTGGGCGTGTCTCAAATGGGATGGAATACCTGTGTCCCTGCTAGGTCCTGGGAACAATTAACCCTTTCCCCACCAGACCCAGTACACATATCCACTATTTTCACAAGTCTTCTGGTGATGAAGGTTATCTTTCTTTCTTTCTTTCCCTGGTAAATTTTGACTAATCTTAATACATATTTGACGTTGATTCCCACATGAAAACCCTATGTGGTCCTTGGTGTACAATAAATGAGATGTAAGTTAATAATCCTCTAAAATCTTCACAGGTAGTTATGTACATCAAGGTTAGCTGTAGATGATGAAGTCTGATACAAGAAGAAAGGTGATCCCATTGAACAATATATACCTACTTTAAATGAAAATTGCAGGAATATATCGTGCCACAACCAGAACTGATTTCCAGTGCAGTCTTCCATTCACAAGATCATGCACAGGACACCAATGCTAATAAGAGCCTATGAATATGCAAGTTAATTATTGGTTTAGCTTAGTGCAGCTTTTTGCTTAACTATGTTACTATTTCTGTTTTTCCTGCTACAAGCCAATATTTTATATCAATTTATGTCTTTTAGGTGCTATAGCAGAGAAAGGATTCTGAAAGAAGGAAATTCTAGAAGTCATAGAGTCGGAATGAACTGGGGTAAATGAAATGCAGCACAGCAAGAAGCACAGTCACTTTTGAAGCACAGACGTAATGAGACAAGTGAAACTTGTCATCCTTGGTACAGCAGTGGTGTGTTACAAGACAAGAGTTTGGAAAGCTAGGATAAGTGGAATTTTGAATAGTATTGGAGGTCTGAGGAATATATGTGAGTGAACAGGAAATTCTAGTGAAGATACTCAACTCACATACAAGTGAGATGAAAGGAACAAACAGATATTATTTGTATCTACATTTTTAATATATTTCAGGACTTTACAGCCATGACTCAGATAGATAAGATACTGTGTGAGATTAAGCAGAAGAGAAAGGGACCAGAGACAAAAGCTATTGGCTAAAAAGAAGATTCTGGCAAAATAACTTTTCGTGTTCAGATGCCTACAGGATATATGACCTGAAAGGAAAAAAATGGTGAAGGATACCCAATAGCAGTAAGAGGAAAAATGGCAGGTGATGAGAAAGATCATCATAGGAGGAAAGGCAAGAATGCTGAAGCAAAGGTACCAAAAAATAAATGACTATTGATGGCCTTCAAGTGAGCAGAACCTCAGGTCCTGATCCAAGCTAAACAAAAGGAATAAATGTTTCTGAGACAAACTGAGTCCACACTAGTAGAGAGGCTGCTGTAGCCTAGAAAAATGTAATTCTGGAATCACTGGAATTTTACATGAGCAAGAAATCTGTGTTAGCAGGTCCATATGTGTATCTAGTTACTCATATATTTCAGATAGGTATGTACTGTAGAGCTGATCTATCTAACTGGAATGATATCATATTTAAATTATTTAGATGACTATTTATACTTTGCCTTTACACATTCCATTAGTATTTTTAAGGGTTACTCAAATAAAGAAGAATTTGGATAAAAGCATGAATAAATTCCCTTAATATTATTAAAGTATAACTAGTTCTGAAGTTGTCAAAAATATTTCTGTGACACTATTACCCTATTTCTATCATCCAGAAATGGTAAAGAAACAGAAAATATTTTTATCTGACACAGGACAAGAAAAAACAGAATAATAGGAGAAGGCTATGACCCCACAATGACAGCTTTCCCAGTTCTGTTCTTTTTCTGGAACGTTCCTCAACTTTCCAGAATGTTAGCACATTAAAAATGAAGAAACAAACAAAAAACAAACCTCACAAAAATTCAAACCCAGAGCACATCCTACTAACTTTTAAATAAATATGATAAAATAACTTAAGTGGAAGATATCAATCTTAATGTCAGTAGAGATATTAACAACACACTAATTTCCTTACTAGAAATTTAAAATATCAAAGAATCTGTATCAGTTAAACCTCTGGCTGATATTGTTGCCTAATCTATACACAATATGCACTGGAAAATCTAATCAGTGGCCTTATGACATTAACCCATCTAGTTTTGTTTATGAATTATGGTAGCATTAGTTCAGATTGACAATCTCCTTTCCCCTTTCCCATAAATGCAGCCATCTGGAAAATTATTCATGAAGTTATGGGGTTTTTTTTTTCTTCTAGTGAAATATTTGTTCATGGAAAAATATACATTTTATTGTCACAAAATGATTATGAGTATAGGGGAAATTCATGTAATGATTTTGATTGAAAACAAAATTTCATGCAAATTGGCAGGTATTCCATAAAAGGAATAATGGTCCCTTTTTTTATGTTTATTTCCAGAATTGGCATGCTTGCTTACCTGCTTTATGAGAGACACGGGAATTTAATACTATTCAATCTCACTTAAAAAAAAAAAAAAAAGAAATTAAAAGAAAAAAAGAAGTGTCAGCCATATTGTTAATGGACTTTTGTTAATGGACTTTCTGGAGTTTGGCAGGTCTGACAAGAAGGAGAAAGATTGAGGGGAATTTGAAATTTGAAAAGAGTTCCCCAGTCCTCCAAGTCCTCCAAAGGATCTATTAATCAAATACCATTAATCACATAACTGACCATTTTGCTGTCACTCAACATTCCTCTTCATTTTTTTTTTTTGTGAGGAAGAATAGATTAAATACCCTTAGTTCTACATTACTATCAGGAAGACCAAATGACTGCATATTCTGTTTTAAGGAATTTTATGTCCCCAAAGAAAATCCTCTTGTAGAAAGAGAATGTGACTTTCTCTTTAATAATATTCCCTAATAGAGAATTGCTGTCATGTGTGGTGGGAAGAGGTGTGCAGCAGGAACATGTGAAGCAAGTGCATGTGAAATAGGAGGGCATAATTCTCTGCTGAACTTTCAGTCTTGAATCAGGTATATTGCCACCTTATTCAGTGAAAAGTGTTTCTTGTGTTTTACACAAGCAACCATCGCTATTTTTAGAGAATGCTTGTACTCTTTCTTTGGAGTGTATTAGTTCTACAATTTTAATGCTTTTTCATGCATTAAAATGTCATTAAGCATCAATGCAAATGTAAGCCTAAGAAAGGAGACAAAGTGCATGTATAGAATCATAGAATCATTTTGGTTGGAAGAGAACTTTAGGATCATCAAGTCCAACAGTTAACACTGCCAAGTTATCACTAAACCATATCCCTCAGCACTACACATTCTTTAAATACCCCCAGGGATATTTTTTAATAAAAAGAAATAAAAGCACTCTGGACTGAAACGTTTTCCTCTATAATAGGATGATTCTATTCTTTTGAATACACAGAGGTTGCTTTTTAAACCATTCTTGATTAACAACACATTTATTTTCTGGTTCCTTTGAACTACGAGTTTTTCTCCCTTCTTGCAGTTAACATATATATCTCAAACACCAGCTTGTCAACAGATGACTTTGAAGCTCCAGTATCTATGGACATTAAACTGCACTGGCAGAAAAATAGCTGTGATGTCAAAAAAGGAACAAGGAGGTTATAGGCTCTCAAGAAAGATTAGGACAAAGCTTTCTAATGACAAAGGAATTAAAAGAACATGACAAGGCAGAAACAAAATTCTTCAGTAAGTATAGTTTTGGCTTTGATTTACCTCTGTGATGTGGGAGAATGAAGTATGTCACCTGTACAAAATGGTATGAAAGCAGGTGGATGTAAGCCAGACTGGCTTTTAAGAGATTAATGCCACGAATATATACATTTAACCTGATTTTAATAGTGTTTACTTCCGTTCCTCAAGAAAGTTAATATATTTTTCGTTTCAGTTTGAAAACTGCTTCAAGAAAAACATTAATGTATTGCCTAATACATTATTGCACCTGGGAGGGATCATGACTTGGACTACAACTGTTTAAAGAGAAAAGGTATGATGAACCTCATGGATGTGTTAATGAAATAGACAGTGACTTGGAACAAGAGAAAAATACAGGTATCAAACTACTTACTTTTTTCTGGCTTAGTTGAACTAAGGTATAGTTCAACTGTAGGTATAGTAAATTACTTCATCCACAACAGGTCAGGAGAGAAATTGCCCCAGAAGAACTGTATCTGAAAAGATATGTTTGCAACATAGTGTCATGGAGACCAATACCAATTACTGGCTCTTTCTGAAGGCTGTGTTTAATGTCACCATTTAACCTTACGCTTGCATTTAGATTTGGATGATACTTTCTTAACCTTTTCTTTTTTTCTCTTCTCTCTCTCTCCCCATCTCTGCAGACCTAGCTAATGCACCAATTGCAGCATTAATTTAAATAATTTGCCATCTTTTGATAACATCTCTCTAGGATATCAGGAAAATTAAAGCTGTCAAAACTATACATAATTAAAATTTGTAAAATTAATGGGCTGCAAAATAGTAAAGGGTTTGCAATAGGCAGTCCAGATGATTAGGTCAACAGGAGATACTATTAAAACAATCACAATGAATGGTGACAGGTAGACACTTCCATAGTGAAAAGTGTATTTATTCAGAAAATAAGTGCTATCATAAAACAGTTCAATACATGAAACAGTCATACAGTTGCGCTTTAAGATATTTTATTGCTATCAGTATGGAGACGGTAAGGTTCACTACTTCTGTGTAGTGACATGAAATGCTAATAGAAGCTTATAATAGAAACATGGGCTATGGATGGCTATCAAACCTACCAATAGTTATTCTGATGTACCATGAAGTAGAAATGAAATCAGTCATTCATTTGAAATTTCATGAAAGGAAATAACCATTTGAATGATACCATTCTAACCATTTCTAATGATACCATTAGAAAAGTGCTAGAGAGCCTCTCTTGTTGCTTTTTTTTCTCATTTGTGTTGCAGCTCATTTAGAAACCAGACATACATGAGTGGGTCATACTATTCTCTCCAACATGCACCTCTTTGCCTTCAATGAAAATTGAATTATGCTGTCTGTTGACCAAAGTCCTTTTGAAGTTCTTCACAATATTCTTGAGATCTAATTAACCCAAATATGTTTAGCTCTTGTTGTTGCTAACTAAACCACATCATTACTTACCTTTGTCAAGTTAGTAGGAAGGGTATTCAACAATGTAAACAGCCTACATGATACGTTTGTATTTAACACTTTTACTTACTTGAAAAATAATGTTTTTAATTTTAATAATTTAATATTAATTTAGATTGCCTTCTCATGCAAGACAAGGGACATCTACTCTGACATTTCAGTGTTTCAGTAATATCAGAATTCCATCTTTTATTTTCTCTCTGGCTTCATACAGCTGAGAAATACAACATATTGTAACTTGGAAGAAACAAGAGACATGAACAGGAGGATAGCTGATACTTGATGACAAAAACATAACCTGGAAGATAAAGTTTTCGTTTTGTAGCCATTTTTATAAAAAGAATTATAAAAAAATAGAGATGACCATAAAACCACCCTGATAAAAGCGAACAGAAGAAACAGAAATATTTACATGTGAAATGCCTAGAGGGGGAAAAAATGAAAAAAAAAATCTTCTGCATAAACAGGAATAATGCAAGGGATAGATGTATTTTAACATCAGGAATGATAATTGATTTCCATGAACAAACAAGTTGAAGAACAGCTCTCTTTGTTGCCATTTAAGCTATTATTTGGCATGTCTAATACTTTTACATCATCAAAATAAAAAAAAAACACCTCAAACAAAAACCACCCTAACAACAACACAAAGCACTTTTGCAAAGCAGTGAAAACCCTTCATCCTATTTCTCAGCAAGCAAACAGCAGTACTGAAGCTAAGAAAAACTTCATTATCTTTTCATGACAGAAAAGAAATATACTGCATAGAAGAATCAGTGGCTTTGCAATGAATGCTATACAGGAGAACTGACAAAAAATTAAGGCTTATTTCGTTATATTTTTGTGTCTCTAACTTTTATGACAAGTAATTTGTCCATTTCTCTTTAAGATTGACAAGGCAGGATCTTAGCAAAAAGGGGTTTGAAGGAATATTAAAGAGCAAAACAATAATATCAGAAATATAGTTCTTAAACTATACAACTGTAAATGTATTATCTAAACGTAACATGAATATTCTAAAGATTTTAGGTCTGATGTCATATGATCATAACTGAACAGAAATTCTTAGTGATGTTTTTTGAACTTAAAGTGGCTCATATGTTCAGATAAGTAATTTGAAATTATATATATAAAAAAAAACTGAATGGCCATAAACTCTAACTTAGTTTCTTGTGGGCTTCTATATGTAACTGTAGGATTAACTAGCTTTTAAAAGGAACTAAAAAGATTCTAAGTCACCTTCCAGCTTATATTTGGCTTCTGGCATATCCCTGCTGTTGTATTCGTCTTTCCATTACCTTTTTCTGATAACTGTAGGTCATATTCAACAACCTTTTGACCTATAGCTTATGACATTGTCCATTGGGTGATAATAAATATAATTAGGCTTTTGTAAAGTCAACAGAGAGATGTTCAATAGAAATAGAGTCAAAATCAACATGAAGATAAGCATTCAACTGAAGAGACATACTCTGCTGATCGACACTCAAATAAAACAGTACAAAAAATGCTCTCCGCAGGGAGCTTGGATTTGGAGTTTTTTATTGTTGGTTGGTTGATTTTTGGGTTGTTTTGTTTTGTTTTGCTTTTGGATTTTTGTGGGATTCACTTGAATTTGGATAATAGAAATTGCTTTCTGAGAAGTGTCTAGAACATCAGGATTCTAAGTGAGGATCACAGTGATTTGGTTAGATGCAGACATCATCGACGCCCACATTAGGGCAGATGTAGCCCACATTTTTGTTCTTTAGTGTGATTAACTCACCTCCTCCAACTTCACATTCATTGTCTCCTGACCTTATATTACAAATTTATGTATTCAGCTCTCTTTTCACACTCACCTCTGCTTGAGTGTTATCCTTCAATTTTGACGTGATTCAATACCCATTAAAATTTATACAAAGGATTCAGGATTATTTTAGCAAGCTTTGGTTCTGGATGGTTAAACATAAATTATTTACTTTGTACCAGGGAAAGGCACAGTATTGCTATCTATAATTTCTCTTAAACTGAGACAATTAGAAAATTCACATCAAAACTTTGATCTGCTTGAACCTTCTGGCTTATCAACCTGCAAAGTTTTCACCTGGACATTATTTGCTTTGATGAGTTTTTACTGTATCTGAGATAAAATTCCATGGAAATCCATATCTTCCTTCTAATTTCCGTAGATGCCTTGTAAGAATAGTTTGCATTCCTTAAAGCTAGCATGTCAATGTTTACAGTGTTTGAAGCACTCAAGCACAGAACTGCTTGGGATTTTTCCCCATAAAATGGGTATTAACATTTTCATGTCATGTGACACTGAATTAGTAGATTATTCAGAGGTGCCAGTACACAGGACATTTGAGAAACTAAAATATGACTAAAAGTTGCAATTCCTGCTTTATTGAAACTTGCCTCCTGGTAAGCTGTTCTCTGAACTGCTGGGCTTCAAGGTCATAGGTCAGCATTATCCAGTCAGAAGATCCTTCCTGAAATGCAAGAACCCACATGGACTATACAGTGGAACAGCTACTGGCTTTTCTAGAAATATTACTTATTCTTTTCTATAAGGTATAATGTATTTGGGTGTTTTAAGTTCAAATATCCAATTTTTAATGCTAAAAGCTGCAATTGGTTGGCTAATTTCTGACAGCTAAATCTTCAATAAGGATACGCTTATCATGACCTTTTTGTTTTTGTTTCCATCTCTCTTCAGGTGATACTGTAAAATCATGTGATTCTGTAAACATTTTATAACAGAGAAAAAATTATTACTATTCATAACACTAGCAATATTGAATAGCCATTGTGACACAGCACCCTGTTTTCCCTGTTTTACTGCAAGGAGCTAATGAACCCTAGCCTCTCCTATTATTTTATTCTGTAATCAAGGTGGCATAAAAGTACAAAACAAAACAAGACAAATAATTAGGAAAAAAGAATTTAGAAGCAGATCACTGAATTCATACTAAATAGCAATGTTTCAGCGCAGTCAGCTGAGGTTTGCTGATAATTGCACCAGGCATGGCAATCATAATAAAGCTTAACTTAATATAGTTTATGTTCCTCATAAAGAATGTATTCATAATTTCAGGTCTCCAAGATCTTTAAAAGGCTCTGAAATAGAAGTGAGTATTTGAGAGTAACAACCTGATAGTGTAAGAATACAAATAAAAACAACAAAACTTTAAGGACATATATAATCTTATGGTAATATATTTTTCTCACACTTTTATTCTGTATCAGCTACTCCTAATTCTCAGAACCCAAATTTAAAGGAATTTTTATCTCTTCAAATTTCTCAAATCTTTAGTGCATTAATCATTACTGTAGTGTCATGTTCATTACAATATTTTCAAACAAAGAAAGTTGAAACACAGATCCTCAAGCTGCGGAAATCCCATGTGCTCAGACTGCTGGAGGCTGGAATGCAATATCAAGAATATTAAAGACTACCTGCTGCTTGCATTCTTTTCCAAAGAGTCTTCAACATATACTGGAAGAAAAACCCACTATGTTAAATGGACTTATTTTCCAACATATGTTATTCTCCTTTTGATGTCTTTTTTTAATTTTGATAGACAAGCTATATCTTCACTGAAGCTATCACTTCAGCGTCATCCATCATCTGCAGTAATTTAATACAGATCCTAAAATCATAGAAAATTTTCACTTCACACACTTTTTTGTGTAACTGAAAATTTCATTCACACACTGTCTTATTTTTTTAAATGCTATTGATCTATTTACTATTCCATAGGTTAAAGAAGTCTACATGAAAAGAAGAAGCAATAGCAAATAACACACTTTCATCTTTCTAGTTGTCAGACAAAATGTTTGTGTTTATCCAAATGTTCATACTGTTACAAATGTACACTTTTTAGCATTACTCTACTAAGGAAATTTGTGGCTTTTTGCTTTTTATTCTAATTCTAACCAAATTTATTATCAATAAATTAGCTGGTAGGAAGAATTTTATTAGGCAACAAACTGTAAACATCAATGGAAATTACTTCTTTATTCCTTCTTTCCACTTACCACCATACTCTGAAAGCAGTAGCAGAGATATCTTGGGCAGTCCAGCAGGAATAGGATAGTGTACTTTGATAGTAATATAACATCTCAAAATGTGTATGCTGCTCTTTTCAATTTGACTACATTTGAATTAATTTGTAGACTATCTCCCCAATGAGTACCTTAGCCTTCACTCTGACTTTCCACGAAAACTCATTTTTCCGGTGATATTTTTATTTTCAGTATTGTCTTTGATTCACTTCTCTTTCAATTTAATCCAGTTTATAGTGAAAAGACACTATAGATGTCAATGCAAATGACAATCTGTCTCTTTTTTTTTTATCCTGCTATCCTATGAACACAACTTGATTCACTTTCCTTATGTGCAATTCAGATGCCCTAAGGTGTCTGAAACAGCATTTGACACCTATTTATTTAGGTAACTGAATTTTCTCCTGACTCTTCACCAATTCACAGCTAGACACCCACCTTGTAAGTATCTAGAGACATGCTCATATGTATATGCAGAGACAAAAAAAAAAAGGCAAACAAAACCCCCACAAAGGCCCTTAGTTTCACTCAGATGAAAAATCAATCAAGAAATACAAATCTAAAATATTTCCTTACTGATTCACTAAACATTTTTTCTCCTGAATCTTTGTAAGTAAATGTATAGTGAGTAGAGTATTTTAAGAGTATAAAATGTTAAAAAAATTTTAAAAAAAACTAAAAAACCCCAACAAATTCTGTCACCCTTTTCCACAATGGCTGAATTTACACTATGGGTGGGATCTCTGGATATGATGCCATGAGAGCTGAGTTGCAAGAGGAGCATTTTAGGCATGTCCTGTACCAAGAGGAACACCCTGCAAGAGGGTCCCTGGAGATTCTTTTACTTCTCATCCTTTGATCAGTCTCAAAGTATCAAAGTGAACTACCACTCCCTCTCTGCTGATACACTTTGGAAAGGTAAGTAGTGATTAGAAATGGCATCAGTGGAAGTCCTCATCTCTCATAGAATCAGGATATGGTCTCAAGGAATCAAGAATGTGGATTGTATCACATATCAGTCCCCTAGTATAAAGTCAGACAGTAAGTTGTGCTTTGGATGTATATCCTATCCTTAAAAATGTATGGAGAACAAGGACTTTTTTTTACTAAGTCACAGAATGACTAGTATTGCTTGACCAAATTTAAGCAAAATTTAACTGCTTTTGAAAAAAAGTGAGATTAAATTTAAAGCAACAGCAAAACTAAAACAATGCATATAAATCTTAAACAAATCTAAAACTGTTCTCTATTTCCTTATCAGTGAGCATCAGATTCTCCACAGTCTTGACATTTGCTAGTTGGCAAATGTTTATTAAATATAACATCTAATATATTCATTTTATAATCATCCCATGTAGAAATGGGATAATGATAAATCAGAGGGAAAAATGAAAAATCCTGTCTTTGCAGTAGTTCTGCTCTTCTTCCACCTCACTTTGGGTCCTCATGTTCCTTCTGTGGTCCTTCCCAATTTTATTTTTAAATTCTCCTTCTGTCATAGAACCATACTATCCTATGGGAAATCACATCATAGAGGAACAAATATAGCAGGTGTCTATTTCATAGCTTTGTATCTATAACTTCCTATGCTATACCTAATTAAGATAAAAGAGTGGAAGAAAGGCAGACAATTTTAAAATTAAAATGAATAAAACAGAGAAAACTTAGAGAAAAGAACTTGGGTTTAAATGGGAACTAGAGGGGAAAAAATACAGAAAGAAATTTCAGGAACAACAAGAAAGGAGGAATTAATTCAACCGTATATAGTCAGATAGAATTTTTTTTTTAAAATATGAACTATATTTGTTCATTTGTTATATATAATTTGTATATATATATTTGTTATATATATATATACCGCGAGTAATACATTCTGTACTATCACAATAATTTACATTGTGCTGATCACCCCATACCAGCTGCAGATGGCACTCTTTATACTCTAGCGGCAGGATAAGGATTGTAAATTTAAACATAAAAATTCAGTCTGCCAATTAATAAATTATTCTGGAGTAGGGCAGTTGGAGGATTTTTGTGTGAAATGAGTCAGGTTGGTTTTGCTAGACACCACAGAACAAGTGTATTGATTTTCTTGACACCTTTTACCTCCCCACAAATTACTCACATCTTTGCAGTTTTCTGTTCTTTGGGTCTATGGATTGACTTGTGAGTGGAAACCAGTGATGTGTGATGTTAGAGATTTCATATCTTGGTATTAGAAGATATGATGTTTGATGTACTTGCAATATGATCCATATCTGGTGACCCATGGTTCTGCAACTTCAATAAACTTGAATATGACTACATGAGAAGCAGACTAGATCTACCCATGCAGAACTCTATGCCCTTTTCTTTAGGCTGCTTCTGACGCTCCCTGTAGCTCATATAGATCTAGCTTATGTACGCTATAAAAAAGTACATTGCATAGCATGGCTAGTGCTCATGTTAAATGCAAAGGTAAGAGAACAGAGTTAAGAACAGAATAGTGATATAAGTAGACCTATATGGATTTACCAGGGGAATTCAGGGTGCCTAGAACTGCACACTGTACATATCCTGCTCACAGGACTAGCAAGTCCACTACAAATGGGACAGTCTTTCCAGCTCCTAAAGTGCATAAATCAGGTTTACGAGCAGAGGTAAGAAAAAGCAGCTGTGCTGCCATGTAACAGCTGGAGAACACATATCCCCAGCTGAAATCCTATTCCATTCCTTGCCCTGTTACAGGTTCTCAGACTGGAGTTGTGCCAACTGTAGTTTAATACAGTTGACTTGACCTTCAAAGAAAGACCAGTAAACTAGGTAAGTTACAACAAGGAGTTCAGGGTGTTGGAAGTGAAGGTCAGTTCCTCTTTTGAGACCAAAGATGCTAATGTCTTCAGTGAAAAGAAACAATGGAAAGATGTTGCAGAAGTGACTCCAAATGTGTCTGAGGAAAGAGTTGCCGACAGAAAGCTACGTTAAATACTCAGCAAATGAAAAATGAATGGAGAAGAACAATAGCTAAGAAAGCCATGTCAGTTCTCCTTGCCTAGTTACTGTTCTCATCTTTCTTTTTGTGTTTTTTTTTTTTCCCTTTTGATTAGAATTTCCTTTCTGCACACTCCTGTTCCTTGTGGGGATATTAGTTGAAAATACACACATTGCACTCATTGCAGAACAAGAACTTAAAGTTGAGGGAAGAAGGAGAGTAGGAATGATTCATGAAATAAAAATAAAATGAGAGTAAAGTTGGTAATATGAAAAAAGAGGAAAATAGAAAATAATAAAAAAAAAGGTGGAAAAGAAGAGGAGGAGAAGAAGGGAAATAAACAAACAAAAATAACAACCAAAACAAAACTGTCATGGGTTTGGTTTATTCCTATGAGCTGAAGGAGAAGTGCTGAAATAATGATCATTATAAATGTCAGATATTTACAGATCAAGAATACCACCATTCCAGAATTCAATCAGTCCCAAACCTTTAATTAATGGACTTCATTATATACATCTGTTCATGAAAATTCTTGTCCTCTCACATGAAATTATTGCTTATTCATCTCCACTATTCTAAAATATTGAGAAAGTACATTGTAAATATTATTAGATTGAAAGGTAAAAAAAGAATCATGAACTCCTTTTTAGAAGTTTTTGTATAATAAATCACTTTAGCATGACAAAATTACAACCCTAAATGTACTTAAATGCCATAAATTGAAGCATTGGAAGATAACATAAAAGCTTGCTTGCTTGCTTGCTTGATTGATTGCTTCCTTCCTTTCTTCCTTCCTTCCTTCCTTCCTTCCCTTCTTCTCCCTTTCCACCTTCCTCTCTTCATTCCTCTCTTCCATTACCTTCTACCTTCTTTCCTTGTAGTAAAAAGTAAAATTATTTTAAAAAGCATGCTGCTTTATAAGAAAATAAATCAATGTGGTCCCATAAATTAATGATGTGCTGTATAAACAGGCACACACATAAATGAATATGCAAGGACACATTCTCTATCACAAAGCATTTAAATTCAGACAAAGATTATAGAAAAAGTGGTGTGATAGTGCAGTAGTAGCAAGTTAAGTCAAAATATATGGGGGAAAGAAAAGATCAGCAAAACAGTAATTTTCCATAGGGAATTAATTTCTTTTAATGCTACTTTTTTCCTCCAAGAAAATACTTTTTCAAATTCAGACAAATTTATTGCTGAGAGAATTAAAACTATTCCTTCCTATATAAGCAACATCCTAGAGGCAGAAAGTATTTGAAGATACATGTCTTTAGGATCCCAGTTTACATTAAATTAATCCAAGTACAATAGATGGAAAAGATTCTTTAAGAACATTTTAAAACAGGTAGCAAACATAAGAATATGATGCAATGTATCAAATTATAGATGTCTAAAGAGTGGATCTGTTGGGTAGAAAGAATCAACAGAACTTAGACATAGTTCAGGTATGAAAATTCAGAAAGAAGGCTGAACTGAAGATGTTTATATATATTATATACCTTAGAAGTAGATAAAATTAATTTCATATTAAAGTAGATAAATAAATATCTTTGACTCCCTTTGTGAGTGGTCAAAATAAATAAATATTTTAGTCTAGGAACATCTCATGAGATCGCTTTTTCTTTCTTTTTGCATCCATCTAAAATCTTTTCAATGCATTGGCTAATTCAAAATATTTAAGGACGAGATAAAAATCTCAGTATGCCACTAAATTACATTTGCTGTAATTCCTAGCTGGACTGGGAAAACCTGAATATGTTCCCGTTGACAAAAAGGCAGAACAGAGAAGACAATCATCTGCTCTGTTGGGCAGCTAAATTCTTGCCAGTCTTTGCATCTGAACTAATCTGTATCAACCAGCATTAGGTCTGAACTTTTTATATCAGTATTTTGGGCAGACAGCAGTAATAATGATATTGCAATATGATACCTCAAAAAGATCACATCAACAAGTGGTTTAATGTTCTGAAACTTTTGTACCAGTTTCTAGTATGGAGAAACAGACAAATATAGAGCATAATGAGTTTCTCAAGCTATATCTATGTACTGCACTCTTGTCATTCCTGTTGCTTAATTATTCACTTGCTCCCTACAGCAGTGCTTCAACTACCTTTCTCCAGAACAACGTGTAGGCCTCATTCAGTGGATAGTTTGCTCCAGGGACTACCTCCAAATGGCAGTATTGATAAGAAAGCACTACTTTAAGCTTTTTTGAAGATATGCTTCTCCTCATCTCCACACCTGTCATATGTTCTCATGTCACAGAGAGATGCAAGCAGTGCATACCTTCAAGTTCATTTAAAAAAAATAAAATAAAAACACAGTCTGGTGTCCTGTCACACCATTACACCTAGCACTGAAATGGGGAAACTATACAAAATGATATCATATTAAACTGCTACAGAGGCACTATACAGTCTCATAGACGCCCAGGTGCTGTAAAACAGATGCAGTCATTCTTCCCAAGGAGGTGCTGAAAGCTTTGTGGTCATTGTTACTTGATCTGTTGGCCAAGGATTGTTTCCTTGAAGTAGTATACATATAAATTTTTTTCTCTTCTTTTATCACATCCTCTCTCGTTGAGGTGGATAGGGGGTAGGCAAAGAAGAAAGTAAATAGATATCTATTCCAGGGATCTCTATTCTATTGCAAAAGGTGCAGGTGGCAAGGAAAAGGACAATATCTGTTCCTTCTCTGCCACCTTGTAGTAAGCTGTTCAGCAAACCTCTGATTAAATTCAGTATTTGTACCACTAATTATAGATTTAAGTTTCCTCATATATATAGCAACTTGGATTTAGTCCAGAAGTTTCTCAAGGACAATGAGGAGCTCTGCCAGCTGGGGAGCTGAAAGGAGGCAGAAGCTGAAGTAAGACCTTTCTTCTGCTTTTGCATTCCATGCAACTGGGGAAAGGATGATGGCTATTAGGCAGAGTTGTAAGGTCCCTGCAAGGAGCTGGTTTTTTTGTGTGTTTTGGATAATGTTAAGTGTAAATCCACTGGAATCTTTAAAGAGTTATAATTTTTATGAAATATTTTGTTCTATGATTCCATTATTTAAGAAAGGAAGTATTTATTTCAAAGTTAACCTTTGATTTATTTCTTTAAATATGTTTTTGTCTAAAATATCAAAGGGAGAGCTGTTCTTCCCTCCCCCGCTTCCTTTTTGCCCATAAAGAAGATAATAGAAAGATAAGTAAAAAAAATCTGAAGTGTGGTTTAAGATATGAGGCTGAGAAGACAGTTTTTGAAAAACATAGAAATGACAGAGTAAGTTAGACTATGACAATTACGTTAACTGTATTTAATATTATGCACAAATGAAGCAGGATGGCAAAAAGCCATTCTTTCTAGAATAAGGACTGAAGTCCTCACTGAAATGCTTTATTTTCACACCTTCAAAGGCTCACTGGCTCTCCTGCTTGTATTATTTAGAATAAAAATTGCGATGGTAGCACGTGATACTGTGCTACTGGCATACCTAATAGCATTAGAACTTTATTCTAGTTCAGCTACTGATAGCAGAGAGAAAGTAGGCAGAAGAACTGCAGAACAGATGAGTAAGTACTCATATTTGCTGTTTTCCATGAGACCCATCACAGTCTGTTTCCCTGTTCTTACCGTTTGCAAAGTTTTGCGTGAACCTCTTCAAGGTGAACCTGGAGTTCCTTTATCAGCTCATCAGTTGCCTGAGATTTACGGTCACTTTTATTGTCTCTATTGCCTCCCATTCATTAGGATCTGTGTGTTCAGGTGCTCTTTGGGTTAAATATTCAAATCCTGACATGAAGGAATTTTTTGGTAGAGCCACAAAATTTGAGGAAATGTGGCACCCTTTAGCATAAAAAAATGATGCCCAAATCTCTTGCATTGTATGCATGAGTTTTCTGTGTAAAGTGACCATCAATAAAAACCACTAAGGACTGTTCTGGGCATAAAAATTAACCTGTATAAAAATCAATATATATTTACTGAATCAAAACAAGTAATTTGATTGATTTACTGTTTGCACCACTCTTATTTGGAGACTTTCTTAAGGTTCTTAATGTAAAAGGATTTTTTTGCTTAAAAAAAAAAAAAGGCAGTACTTAAAGGCTATTGCTATTTATATACTTCCATTAAGAAGCAAATGAGTGGAAATGCTTTCAATTGAAATGCTAATAGGAAATGAAAAAAAAATAACTTAATTTTCCATGAAGGAAAAGTAATTTCTGCTTATATTAAGTGTCTGTATGAAACATTATATTCACTTCAAGAGGGTTTTTTTTAAATTTTAAATTTAATAATTCCACATTTGCCTCTCTTAATAATCAATATGGCTTTCAGAGATAGTGTTAACTGTCATGAATACTTCTTTGCATCTCTTCAGTAAAAGCTTGTGTGTATGGCATATAACAAAATATTGATTGGAATTAACATTACTAATAGTGAAAAATTACTTCCTTACAGATTGAAATCTTGACAGACTGTAGGATACAATGACCAAAATATATGGGCAATGCAATTTATGACGGGATTCAAAGCAAAAGTAATTTTGGATTTTTTCTACTGACTTTTCCATTGACAAATGGTTTTAGAAAAGCCTATACCTAAAGCTGAAGAAATCTTTTTTACTCCAAATCTTTCTTCAGATATAAAGCAAGAAATTCAACCTGTGCATGCTTTATTTACATGGACATAGGATATATCTGTGTTTTAAAGTAATTGTACTGCAAGTATTATTTTCATTAATGACAACATGCCAAAAGCCCTCTATCAGATTTAATTACCTGAATTCAGACACTTCATGCCTTTGGAATCCCTTAGGGTAGCTAGAATATCTTCATGGAGTTGACAGTATGACAGAGAATTGTGAAAGTCCATGTTCTCATAGAAACAGCTTTTGGAGCCCAGACCAAATACCTTAAATAGTACCTTTTGATACCTATGTTTAAACAATTGAATAAGTCCCTACATCTTAGTTGTTCAAAGCAGTCACTTTGGCAAGAATAATAAAATTTTAAGAACCCACAAAACCAAACAGAACATTCACATTTTCCATTTTTCCATTTTAAGTTATGATAAGATGATGTATTTACCTAAAATATAAGGATTCAGCAGAGGGACAAGATGAAAGATTGTAGGCTGCCATTCACGCAGACGGATTTCTGGATAGAAGATGTATTTTGAAACATTTCCAGGCACATGAAGAAAAAGAAATAATTTCTGTGCAGACAGCAAAAGTCTGAAATTTAAAAAACTAGACCTGGTCCTGGTATGTTGGAAGGTGTCAGGGCAGGAGGGAAAAAGACTAGTGAGTTTAGTGATGAGAAGTAAAGAAATCAAAGTGTTAAGTATTGAGACACATCAGCAGTATGAGAACATAGAGTTGTTCTTTGAGAGAATTTGGTGTAGAGATATTTTGGTATAAATATATGGGAAGCTTGTGCAGCTCTCACATGGTTAAATGGAATCTTTAAAAAAAATGCTTTCTCTTAAGGAAGTAAAAGAAAAGGACAAGACAATGGAAGGGGAAGGGTAAATCCTGAGGTTTCAATAACCTTTTTGACAATTCTAATGGGGAGTTCAATGAGCTGGGCATCAACCCCTGTTGGAAAACTACCAAGGTTTTCTCATTCTGAGGAAAAGAAGAAGAGTTCTTCACTCTTCTTTCAGGTCATGATTCAGGATATATTTTGCATAACTGTTGCCTGAAGTAGAAAATTGCCTGAGTTATATAAAAGAAACAACATTGTTGGCTGCATTCCCTCCAGTCTGGGTTTACTGTTCGTGAAAGATATGAATGGAGTCACTGAAATTCATAATCTTCACCTGTTCATGTTTTCAGAAACCTTAAAGTAATTATTGTTCTAGAACTCTATGGTCATTTTATAATACAGAAAGTTATATAAATGGCTATTTTTTTTAACTTGTATTTTTTAAAAAATTATTCCATCCGAGGTTATGTGTAGGTTAAAATTAGGGATAGATATGGATATAGAAACATCAGTAAAAGGATAAAAAATAGATCTAAAGGAATGGAAACTTAACTAAATGAAATTAAATTAAGTTAATTAAATCCATGAAGGGTTGGGCTGTAGGCAGTTTGTTCTGAGACCCAGCAGTTACAGTTATACCTGATTCCTGAACAGTTTACCTCTGTGTAAGAAAGTCTTGCAGTCCATCACTCAGATCAGTGAGAATGGCATTTTCTTCCTTAACCTGTTCATCATCGTCTGCTGAGCTCAGCAAACAACATAGGGACTTCCAGGAGATATACATGAGAAATACAGTAAGATGGAAGATTATATTTAGGTCTTTCTCTATTATAGTAAACTAAATAGAATCAGAGCATGACCAAGAAACAGCCTCTGATTATGCATGCCTGCTACTTATTATGTGACTTTGTACAGTTCCAGTCCATATTAACAATCTCTGTTTGAAGCAATAATGAAATGTGGAAGGCTGCACAGGTAAGGAACTATTCACAGTAAGCAATATAGATGTGGTAGTTTAGCCATATGGATATAACATGTCAGTAACATGTCAGTATAGCTCAGAGTCAATTTACTTGCCCATATTAATTTTAATACCATAGACTAATCTTGAGGTCCCTATTTCTGTGTTAATTTCCTGAAACAGCTCCTCCACTTCCACCTTTTCCCCAGTGCACCACTCCATGCTTTCTCACACCTACAAATTAATGAAAGCAGGGTATCCAAAACTGACCTCATGTACCTTGACTATACCCTCAGCTAGTCGTGGTCAATGTACTTTATCAAACTCCTGGATCAGTGATACTTAAAACCCACCAGTACAACTTGTTATAATATATACATCATGAATATAGAAAGAAAAAAGGTTAGGAGTAAATTATTTAATTCACCACAATTATGAGTTGCTTTTGCAAAGGTGTCAACAGTGGGAAAGCACTGACAAGTACTGTAGAACATGTCCCAGAGGTAGAATTTTTATAAATGTGCAAGTTTTTGCCATTTAGCTTGATTAGCTAAATTGTGAAGAAACATAAGAAACTATCATTACTTTTAGACTTTGCTGATGGAAGGGAACAATCTAATTTCACATGTGATTAGAAAACTGTGCTTTTATCTTTACTGGTAGAACTTCACTCTGTTGGAGAATGACCTAAAATATCAACTGAAATATTAACATGGTAAAAGTATACATGTGTTCTTTAATTACAGTACCATAAGAAATGTGCTACTAAAATATATATGAAGCTATGTAATGTGCTCTATTATCATAAAAAAAAAAAAACCCACTGCAATAACATATAGCAATTTCACAAATAGATGTTATGTAGTTCATGGATAATATGCAGAGCATACATTGAACTTACATGTCATTCTTACAGAGGATTTTAAAGAGTTCGATCAGAAAAGGTAAGTACACATTTCTTTATTTCAAATATTTGAAACTCAGTGTTCAGACAGTTGAGGTGATTCAATAAAGTTTAAATATTGAGTCAGGAGCCAATCTCAGTAGAGGAATGAAAATTATAAGCATGCCAGAATTGTCTGGTTTATAGTATTGCAATTGCATTAAATATAATAATAGAAAAGAGTTGAGAATAACACACTCCTCTCAATTCTGATCTTATAGTATCTTAAGTCAATTCACAGTTCTCTTTGTACAACTTCAGAATTTTGTTGTTGTTTTTATTAATATGGCCCATGGATGTTAACAAGAAAATGGGGCCTTATAGAAATATGTTTCCGGAATATTTATACTAGAAATGGAAGGATGTATCTTGGCCAGATGCCTTGTATTATACCTATAATATTTCTTTTGTAGTTAATTATTTATACCTTTTAATAGTTTGTTTCCCTACTAAAATAAACAACATTAACAATCAAATACCAATCTGTATTAATTCAATGGGTTCTTTCTCATGCTAACCTTGGTTGGCAGCTAGTTGGCCCCCAGCCTATAATGGTGCATGGAGTTTTTTCTCCCCAAGTACAGAACTTTGCATTTTCCCTTGATGGACTTCATGAGATTCCTGTCAGCCTGTTTCTCTAGCCTGTTGAAGTTCCTCTGCTGGAAATAAAACCATCCAGTGTATCACCCTCTTCTCACAGTTTTGATAATGAAAATGCTAAAAAATATCAGCACCTGAGGCACGTTGCTAATGACTGGGCTGCAACTGGACTTTGAGCTGCTCTCATCACCAAGCTTTGAGCCTGGCAGTTCAGACAGTTTTTAATCCATCTCAGTGTCCACGTAACTATCCCATTTTTCATCAGTTTGTCAATGAGGATAGTATGGGAGACAGTGTCAAAAACTTTCCTGAAGTCTAAATAAACAACATCCACTGCTCTCCCCACAACCCATCCCAATAGCCTTGTCCTTTATGTTTCTGGAAATGGTTTCCAGGATTACTTGTGCCATGGCTTTCTCATAGTTGAGGTGAATATGATTGTTCTTCAATTGCCTGGATCCTCCCCTTTCCTTCTTCTTGAAGAGAGATGTGCTATTTTCTTTTTTCTAATTTTCAGGAATCAATCTCAATTACCATGATCCTTCAAATACAATCAAGAGTGGCCTCACAAAGATGTTGGCCAGCTTCTTCTGCACTTGATGGTGTATTTTATGAAGATACATGAACTTACATACATCCAGTCTGGGGATGTATTCATTTTAGAATTTTATACACAGTAGACCAACTTAATTTACTTGATGAATTGAGCTAATGTAAACCTTTACATATGCTCTGTACTTGAATCTGAACCATAAAACCCAAAAAAGGTTTATTAAACTGAAATCGAAAATGCCACCAACATTGCATGAAATTGTGGATATGATTCTTATATCCTGAGGGAACTGCTTTGTAGAGAAGCAGGCTTGGTCAGAGCTATGTCCTTTTGTGCTTTTACAAAACAATCCCATAGGATTTTGTGATGGATTAAAGGGATTTCTAGATGACTGTGAGGTAATCCTATAAGACTCAATCACAAGTAACATTGTCCTCCAGGATTTGTGAAGGACTAAAATATTCTACTATAAGATCTGTAATGCTTCCTTCAGAAGCTATACAGAAATGAAAATTAAGTCTGATTCTGTAGATATCATGATGAGTATACAAGTGACAAGACACGTGGGAGAATATATAACTTCTATAATATTTATAACACCTTTGTCCTCTTACTCGAGGAATTAAACAATCAACTTTTTTTTCTTATTACAAGTAAAATAAGGCAATTTTTATGTATAGTCCACAGGGCATCATTTTACTTTTTAACCTGTAGTTGATACAAGGAAGACACTGTTTTCCACCTCTTATTCAAATGTAATTTTATCAAGAATTATAGAATTATTTAATTCTATTACACATACATATAAAGAAATACAGGATTAGGTTTAGATAGACATATATAGGCTTAGTGTGATAGAGAGCAATCAAGAAATGTTAGACATCTCTTAAGAAATGGTCTTAAGGGCAGTAGATCACTGGCAGATAGTTTCAGAAGGCCCAAATATTCATCGAATAATAGATCCTGTATATTAGACTCACTGTAAATTTGTTGCTTTACATTGACATACAGGTCTCTAAATTGAAGCTGCTCATATGCAGAATTGCATGGGACTGTGCAAAAAAGGTTTACAAAACTGTAACATGACCATAAATTGGCATGATATTTGAAGAGATGAATGTTTATAGATATTTAAACTTAAAGATATGTTCTGTATTTTGTTTCTGAGTTGGTTTGGTTGTAGCTTTCGAAGGGTCTGGGTCTAATATGTGAACTTGTTCCACATGAGTTACCTCAACCAGACCTGCAACAGCAAAATTTCCTCAGCTACAAGTTTGTATTTTGGGATAAGACTACAGCTATTCCCCCTTCTCTCAGTTATGTCTCCTTTGGTTCACCCAAATGAAAAAAAAAAGATAAATATACTTTCTCAAAAATAGCAAAGATGGCATATTATTTCACACATTTATCAGAAACCACAGAAGTAAGGCGACCTCTATTCCTTTAAAAAAATACAAACAAGGGATTAATCTCTGGCCCAAAGACAAACTGCTATGAGCCTGTCTCTTTTCTACATGCATAAATTTTCTTCCCTAGAAAAACAGGGTGGCCACATTTAAACTGACTATTGGGAACAATTCCTGAAAACATGATAATTAACACTGGTTCAATATTTTTGCAAACTAGTTGGTCTGGACCAAAACCATGTGAGGAAGTGTGGGATCAAATAATCAGTGTGGATAATTATACATATATTATCAAACCTTTGCTTCGGGCCCATTTTACCTACTGGACAATACATAGCTAGTATTATAACAATCTCTGAGCAGAAATAAAAAGAAGAAAAGAATCACAGCATTTTTATTTTTTTTTAAAGTCTGTACTCATATGGAAAACTATATATTAATCCAAAGAGTTAAGCACACTCTGAAGTTTATATCACAGAAAGCGTAAGAGATCTTTTGTTTGTATTGATATGGAAAGAATCAGGCAAGAAAGTCTTGCCTGTGCGTACTGGTTTTGTCTGGTTTGGACTTAATCTTCTTCATAGTATTTAGTATGACTAGAACCATGTTGATATCACACCGGTGTTTTATTTTTTGCTAAACAATGCTTTACACAGTGTCAAGACATTTTCTCATGCTGTTCCACCAGTGAGGAGGCTGGAGAGGTTTGGAGGGAACACAGCTGGGGCAGCTGACCCCAGCTGACCAAAGGGATATTCCATATCACAAGACATAATGTCCAGAATATATGAGTTATGTCATTTGTTTCCCAAGTAACTGCTATGCATGATGAAGCCCTGCTTTCCTGGAAATATCTGAACATCTGCCTGCTGATGGGAAGCAGTGAACAAACTGCTTATTTTGCTTTGCTTGCAAATGCTGCTTTTGCTTTACCTATTAAACTGTCTTTATATCAACCCACGAGTTTACTCACTGTTATCCTTCCAGTTCTCTTCCCCATGCTGCTGCAAGGGAGTGAGAGAATGCATGCATGGTGCTGAGCCACCTGCCAGGGTTAAAACACAGTGCTGTGATATGAGAAAATAATGTGAAATTAAATGAAAGTTTTTCAGGAAGGATAATCTGAACAGGAATTCCAGAGCTTAGAAAGGTCCTGAATTTATTATATCAACATAAAATAAATTCCAGAAAGGCAAAGACTGTTTGGATATTTCAGGCCAGTTCCTACTGTGATGTAAATTAAAAGTGTTTAAATTACTACAGTACAGAAATGATAATTTATGTTAGTTCTTTACTCTTTATCTGAGACCATTACACAAAGGAAAAGTTATCTTGTCAGTCTTATTTGCTGTGGAATCAACTGTACCACTTTTACAGTTTTAGGTATATAAATAAATGTATATGTATTTCTCTATCTACTTATGTTTTATTGGGAGTAAAGTATTTCCAGTCTGAAAATTGCTGACAAATGTGAACAGATTGTCACTGACCTTTTCTGCTCATGCAGCACAATTAATTTTGGCAGGTTTTGCTATGTGATGGACCGTTACACTCTGCTTATTTATACACAATAAGAATGTGTCTTATAATGTTGTTGACTTTGAAAAGATTTTTTACTTAGTTTAATGTTCAAACTTTAATAATATTTTATAATCATTCTAAGGTACTGGTAAATAGTTCTGCAAAGCCTTTATTATCCACATGAAATGGTATTTTCCCTTTCGTATTATGGAATGGATTAAGTCATATGGACTTCATTTTAAAAGATTGGCTGTAATCCCTTGTAATCTTAACATTAGCAGCTAGGCCTGTTCTATGCAATGGCTAAACTACCTAAAACTATAGAAGTGGTACAGTTAATTCCACACATTTTTCTTTATAGTCATTTAGTGTTACTATATTCCCCTCACCTGCTTTTGGGTACCTACTCTATGAGTTTCTAAATCTGAAGTATGCATCCTTTATTCTATTCAAGTCTAAAGAGGGAAAAATGACACCTGTGAGGAGTGGCCCATTGGATCTATTTGGGTATTTAGATTAAATTGAGATAAATTAAACCTTAAAAATGCATTTTTCTCCCTTGAATTCCTTGAAGGGAATTTAAGATGATGGCATACTAGATGCTTACAATTGGTTGAAACAATCTGTTCTGCTTCTTTGATTCTATGATTCTTTAATAGTGTCATATGACCTCTGTTTTCCACAAATTCTTTAGAATCTAAAATCAGGTATTTCAAGGACATCTTTTCTTTTATTACTTTATTTTCTATTTTATGTCCTTTTGAAGCCTGCCAAAGGCTGCTGCTGACTAGAATAAGTAGTATCACACTTATTTTTCAGAGTTGTTCTCATAATTTAACCAATATAGAAACCAAACTGGTACCAGGTAGGAAGACTTTTTCTTCCTGGGTTGTTTTTTGGCTATTTGTGTTTTGGGGTTTTTTTTAGGTTCTGTCACATTTTCTTGAGGAAAGGAAATAAAGAAAAGGAATTTTAACACAGCATATCTTCCAATTGTGTCTATATTATTTTGAACAAACAAGACAATTTCTGATCTAATTAAGTTCTGCTTCAGTATAGGCAGTTTGTACAGAGTATAGCTCCTCTTTCTGCTGCCTGTCCTCTGGATTTAAATAAATTTAACCCATCTGTTCTGAGATGTTTAAAAGTTAGACATCCAACTTTTCTAGTCTGGTTGCCTTCTATCATAGTCAACAGAAAGAGTCAGGCATAACATGAGGACGATTCATCTCACCCTGAAACAGGTACCCAAGACAAATTAGTTGGAAGTGCTTGGCAGTACTATATCTTCTACCATAGCTATAAAATTGGCTTACTTGTTGTAGATATCTAGCTTCCAGATACCTGCAGCTAGCTGAAATGAATTCCACTTGGAATACTATATGACTTGGAGAAACTAAAATTTTTTGTTGATGGAAAACATAATTTATCTGCATAGAACATCTGGTTCTTTCTTTGATAAGTGAGTCTCAGTAAGCTAAGGAACAACAGTAAATCTCAGGATAGTCTGAAGATATTACAAAATGATTCATGAACACATTTGGACCCTCATACTCACAATATTCATCTCAAAGAATTGTAACAGCACAATATTAACAACATGGAATGAACAAATGAAAAAAAGAGATTGTGAATTGACATATTGTTGATGTTTCTCTCCCCCCTGCCCCGTTTTCTGTCTCTTCTTCTGCTCAACAAATTTTATGTCTGTCTTTTATCACGGAATCATGGAATTGTCAGAGTTGGAAGGGACCACTAGAGATCATCTAGTCTAACTTCCCTGCTAAAGCAGGAACACCTAGAGCACATCACTCAGGACTGCATCCAGGCAGTTCTTGAAGATCTCCAGAGAAGGGGACTACATAACCTCTCTGGGCAGCCTGTTACAGTTTATAATCTTCTACTCCTCCTTCTGTCTACTGCTCCAGAGCCTCAGTAACTCTAGTAGTTTTTTATTATTCTGGTTTTTCCACTGCATTATTAGACTGGAATTATAATTAGATATATACTTCTGCTCAGGTCCTTCTACTCCCTTTCTCCCTTCCACTATGCTTACGTTTTTCCCAAGTCCAATACCTTCCTATATAAGTCAGTTCTGGGCTCATGGGCGTAGAGATAAGGAGTTACTTGAGGAATTCCAACAAAGGGCTACTAAGTTGATTACTTAGTTGATTAAGAGTCAGACTTTTCTCAGTGATTCCCACTGACAGGATAAGAGGTAACAGGCACAAATTAAAAACCATTAAATCCCACCTGAACACAAGACAACACTTTTTTTTACTGTGAGAGTGATAAAATACCGGAGCAGGTTGCCCAGAGTGGTTAAATCTGCCCTTGGATATATTCAAAACTTGACTGGACATGGTCCTGCACAACACGCTTCAACCGTCCCTGCTCTGATCTCCAGAAACACCTTCCAACTTCAACCGTTCTGTGTCCTGTAATTAGACTGGAAATATGGACAGAGACATAATTCTGCTCCAGGTTCTTCTTGTAACATATAGTCTTTGACTGTGAGACACGCATACCCATTACCTAAGTCCCATATCTTCCCGCAGAAGTCAAATAAGTCTGTAAATGCAATAAGTCCAGAAGTTCAATAGTTACCTCTATACAAACAGGTCATGGGGTGTCTTTTTTTATATAGCTGCTCACTCATGCATGCAGATCTAGACCT
Source organism: Scolopax mira (assembly GCA_004320125.1). NCBI lineage: Eukaryota > Metazoa > Chordata > Aves > Charadriiformes > Scolopacidae > Scolopax > Scolopax mira. The sequence goes on from BJBW01004898.1 coordinate 26,243, forward strand.
ATATTCAGGCAATTTTTTTGAAGAACAGAATCCTGAAGTTCTGATATATACACTGTCAGTTAATGTTAGTTTCATTGGAGTGGCAAATATTTAGCTTTGTCTTTTGTCCTGTTTTAGGATAGAGCAGAGCCAAGCTCCTGCTCAGGAAAAGGCTCTTGTTTAGGCTCTCCTTGGAGTGAGAGGAGGGGAAGAGCATCATCTTGTCATTGGCCAATCCAGCCTAAACCGTGAGATCTTCAAATAGACTGCAGGCATTTTTCGCTTTCATACACCATGTTTTCCACATTCTCATTCCTGGCTTCTGTAAGTTATGTTTACTGATCTTACTTATCTTCACCATGGAAAAATATTTTAAGCTGATTAATTTTTAAAGTAAACCTAGAGCAAAAGAGTCTATTGCTAAGGATGCATGAGCAGAATATCTGAAGGTTACTGGTCATATATGATGAAAAAATAATCTGATCAAACATATCTGCAGGTTCAAGTACGTTTGCACATAGGAATAGATGGCTCCATAGGAGGCATCTATCATTTACTTACATTCTTCTTCATAGCATGTTTTTCACACATTATGAGCAGATCAAAAAAAAAGGTGGAAAGTAACTTGTCCTGCTGCAGCAAAAGTTTCAGCCACTAGAAAGAAAGAAATCCACACTTTGTGCTATGCAAAAGAGGACAGAGAAACTTTCATCTGCCATGCTAGCTTTCAGGGTGAATAGAATCTTTATTTTGACAAATAATTGTCTGTCTGTCTTAAAGGAGACTTCTGTTTGTTGTTATAATCATGAACCAATAATTGCTACTCAATTGCTAACGAGATTTTGCCAAGTGCATGAAGTACTTATTTTGCTAAAGCTTCTTTCACACCTAGTTCTTACACAAGTGGAAAATACTACTTGTACCCTTGTTATGCAGAATTCAAAGTTGTGAAATTTGAGACTATATTAGAAATGTGAAGAAATTCTGCAAGATTAAAGGGAGCCTTTTCTTCCCGTCTGAGTAGAAAGACTGATTACTTAAGATACAGCACTAGATTTTTAATGGAGGTAAGCAGAAAGGACGTCTATCTGCAGATTTTTGAGGCTCATTCACCCATACAGCGAAATTGAGGGAAACTGGTCTACTTGGCTTGTGAAATTAATTGGGATCATAGGAGAAGTGGTTGTGTGGTTTAGTTGATGCAATTTGGTATGATCAGACTGATGGTCAGTAGCTAGGTGAATCACTGCTTCACAGATACAACATTGTAAAAAAAAAATAACAATGAATTGCTATTGTTTCCATTCACCAGTAATTGAGTGTCAATAGATGCATTAATAAAAAGGGAAGTTTTCCCATCAGTATTCATAAAGATTAACTAATAAGAAAAATATTGATAAGGTGAGATAGACTGGCATACTAACTTATGAAAATAAAAAATGTTCAGTAATAACTGAACTGAATGCAACCATCTAGCCCAAATAAACAACTTGTGATAAATATAGAGGGACATGTACTGTAAATGAAATTTTCATTAATTTAGTCTTTTACAGAAGTAATGTTGGACCAGCAAATAAATATTTGTGTTTCTTTCATACTGGCCTTCCATTGTATATATGAGAATGAACCAATTCCAGATTTTTGCTAATAAATATATATATATAATTTCTCTACATAACAATATAATCAGGTAATATATTCAGATGAGTTTTCACAGTCTCAAAATTTGATATTAATTGATTTGTTTCTTTGTATATTATATGTGTTGTGAACAAACTTATTATATTGTCTCTTTTAAAATATATGCATATGTGTATATATACTTATAAATAATTTCATGAGAGATTCTTATGAAGAAAAGATTTTTTTTTTTTTGCATGCAATAAAATGAAAAGTGTTTGGAATTTAAATAGTAAATAATTTAAATCTTAAAAGTTACAAAAAATCCATGCCTAGTGTAAAAGTAAATAAATTATCAGAGATCAGTTTACAATAACAGGCTTGCTTTCACTATTTTTCTCACACATTTGGAAAGAAACTTAGGAATTTAGCACTTTAAAATAAGGTAGCAAGGTTCTATAATTGTACAAAGCTGATCTTAAACAGGCCTGTTGAAGAATGTAGTTCTGTTAATGTGAATCTATAAAAAAGTCTTGAGAAGTGTTGAAAAATATTTCAACACAATGTGAAATGGAAAAGTTCTTCTAGTTGATCAGACCCCCAGGATACTTAGGAATATATGAAGTAAACTGGGAAAAAATATGCATGCTTGCTCCTTTTTTAGTTGCTATGATTCCTTTTTCCTATATACCTTTGCACAGATGGTTAAAAAACTGTAAGAAGGGGATAATATAGTCTGTGACTGTAACATTTCCAGCTCTACCAAGAGCATTTTTTTATAGGCTCTGTAATTTCAAGATTCTGAGTAATCTGAGTGAATTTTAACATTTTGTGGAACTTCTTTTTGGTTCTCCACACCTGTCAATGCGCAATCAAGTTTAGATTAGCAGTCACAATTAATCCTAGGGATTTGTGCCTGAGACAGGGGTAAAGCCTAAGGTTGGTGGTTGCTATTTTATTATCCAACACCAAAACAATTTCCCTTTTTGTTTGGTTTGTTGTTGGTTGCGGCTTTTCTTGGGTGGATATGGTTTTTTTGACACTGTACAGTCCTCCTGGCTTGGAGGCCTTGATTTAAGTCTGATTTTTTAATTAAGATTTCATTTGAAAGAAATTTACTACATAGCTTTATTAGTGAGTGTTCACTCAGCAACAGTGTACAGTGTAGCAACATTGTAGTCTACAGCTGTAATTGTTCTTATTCCTATTTAACTACTATTCTGGCCTAGAGACTTTTAAGATCTTCAACAAAGCTTGATCTCATTACATCAAGTAATCAACAAATATGATTAGTACATTTTCTGTGACATTGTGAAGCTCATTTAGTATTTGTAGAGACTAAAAATGAGGAAAATAATTTTTCAAATTTTCCTTTACAGTAGAAGTCAGCCAACAATCATACTCCATCTGCCCCTATAGCCTTTACAATAGCACCTATCGTGCCCATTCTCTCTTTCATATAGTTTCTGATGAGTATTTTCAACTTTATTATCGCAGATACTCAACCTTTACCATTTCGTGCATGCACTTGCATACTACCTTTTTAGCTTTCCAAAGAGCTAGCTCAAAGTAATGTTTGTTGCTCTCTAGCTGTTTGCTCTAGAGCAATTTAATTCAGAATACCCTAGGCACCTGCTCTATATCTCTAATTAGGGATTTTAAAAAAATTATAAATATACTCAGAGAGAAAGATATTGCCATATGTTATGATGAATGTAAAATAAATAAAGAATTTATTTTAAAAATAATGATAGGAACATGATTGTGATGTTCTTTTCTTAGGAATAAAATGATCCATGCATCATATTCATGCTTTTACAATTCTGAAAGGCATTCTTTATTCATTACTCTTCAAAGACTAGTTAGGCATTCTGTAGAGTTCAAAAGGAAACATAAAGGAAACTGTACTGTAGACATGATTCATTATCTTAATGTTTTACAGTTCCTTTTTAACAAAATCTGTATTGTCATTCGTCATTAGTCAGAGTGTGTTTTCTCTGCTCAGAAATTCATCCCCTCCTGAGGATTTTATCAAGATCTGCATTATCAAAATGCAGATTTAGGTCCACATCTGGCCTCAGACTCACATGATCAGCTTTTTGTTACACCGACAGACAATTTTGAAGACAAGAAGCTAGATCAGATTCAGATCCAGGGCCCCTGACCCAAATACCTGCCAATCTACATAAACAACTGGAAATGAAAGATGGGGCACAAGAATAAGGCAAAAAGCAGTGAATCTGAAAGCACGTGCTTGAGTTCTAATGGCTTAGTTTTAACTGTATTTTTCTTTCTAAATTTCCTTCTTCTAAGTATTTAACACCTTCATGGAGATTGATGTTTCACCACCTTTTGGAAAAGTATGTTATAGTCTAACTATTATTTAGGGATAATTTACCAGTTTGAAGTTATAAGCATCTCATTGCTTATATTTAAATGGTAAGGTCCCTCAGGAATGCATGAAGACATAGAACCATTCAACTAATTTTTGAAGAAATCATAAAGAAAAACAACACTGGTTGTTAAAAGTGACCTAAAACCAAAAAAAAAACAGATAAAAGGGGAAAAAAAGTGAAGGACAGGATAAATGTTGTATTTCTGATTTACCAAATTTAGGAAAGCTTTAGTAGATAATCTAGAGTTTCTCCATCCTTCATAGTGTTTTCTTAAATATAGTACTGTGATGCTTTATCACATTCAAAGGTTTTTTCACAGATAGAAACCAATATTTATTCTTGCTGAACATGTACAAAATTTTGAAGTGCTTTATATGGAAAAATAAAAATCCTAGATGACATCTTAGAAATTTATACTTAAAGATAAAAATCTGTTAGTATTTTCAACACACAAATTGTAGTTCCCATGTGGGAATATTTAATATAAAGCTTACCACAGCCCTGCTAAAACTACTGAATGTTTTCCCAGTGACAATGCTGGTACTAAGATGCTATTCTATAACCAGAATCTATTTATATAGATGAGAAATATAGTGCAACATCGCGCTCACACACCTCATGGGGGACTTCAACCACCTTGATATCTGTTGAAAGGACAATACAGCAGAACAGAAGAAATCCAGGAAATTGTTGGTATGTGTTGATGACACATTGATGACAACTTTCTTCTTCAAATGATCAAGGAATCAACAAGGAAAGGAGCCATACAGGACCTTGTCCCTACTAACAAGGAGGGGCTGTCAAGTTCAAAGGTAGCCTCGTCTGCAGTGATCATGAGATGATAGAATTCAAGATTCATAAGGCAGCAAGGAGGGTGTACAGCAAGCTGGCTACCCTGGACTTCATAAGAGTAGACTTTGATCTCTTGAGATCTGATTGGCAAGGTAGCATGGGAAAAAGAACTGGAGGGAAGAGGGGCCCAAGAGGGCTGGGTAGTATTCAAGGATTGCCTCCTTCAAGCTCAGTAGAGGTGCATCCCAAAAAAGAAGCAGGGATAAAGTCGGGCAAAATAGCGAGCAGGTCTGCATGGATGAATAAGGAACTGCTGGACAAAGTCAGGACCAAAAAGGAGGTCTATAGACGATAGAAGCAGGGAAGGGTAGACTCGGCAGAACATAGAGAACCTCTCCGAGAGGTCAAAAATGAGATCAGGCAAACAAAAGTCCAGGCAGAACTAAATCTAGCCAGGGATGTGAAAGATAATAAAAAGAACTTCTATAGATATGTCAGGGATAAAGGCAAGATGAGGGGAGCTGTGGGTCCCCTTTGGAAGGAAATGGGAGACCTGGCCACCCAGGATATGGATAACGCTGAGCTACTGAATGACTTTTTTGCCTCAGTCTTCACTGGCAAGGGCTCAAACCACACTGCCCAAGTCACAGAAGGCAAGAACAGGGGCTCTGAGAGTGAAGAACTGCCCACAGTTACAAGAAGATCAGTTTTGAGACCTCTTAAGGAACCTGAAGATACATAAGTCCATGAGACCTGATGAAATCCATCCACAGGTCCTGAGGGAGCTGGTGGACAAAACTGCCAAGCCTCTTTCCATCATATTTGAGAAATCATAGCAAGCTGGTGAAGTTCCCACTGACTGGGAAAAGGGGAACATAACTCCAATGTTCAAAAAAGGAAACAAAGACCCAGGGAACTATAGGCCAGTCAGTCTCACCTCTGTGCCTGGCAAAATTATGGAGCAGGTCCTCCTGAAATCACTGAATATCACTGAATATCACTGAAATTTTTGGAGTTGGAAGGGACCATAGAGATCATCTAGTCCAACTCCCCTGCCAATGCAGGACCACCCAGAGCATGCCTCTCAGGA